>JARQZK010002891.1:755000-857500 GCA_030704885.1 Cynegetis impunctata
AAGAGGTGTAGGGCGTCCATTAGGAACAGGGGAGAGAAGTTCGAACAACATTTGTAACAAGAGAACAGGAAGGTATTAAAATATTGTTAGTAGTTTAGTGTTTGTTCAAATAAACAATGATTAAAATAAAAGGGTTTTCCTTATTGAGTCCGAACGATTTCCGTCTTCCTGAATAGGTTTAAGTGAGGTTAGAAGAAAGACCGAAAAGCAAGTCACTCTGAAATCTGGTAACGTATTATAACACCAAGGAGAGAATGAATCTGCTTTAAAAGCAGTTGGATTTCTGATTCATAAAAGACATTCCGTTAACATCTTGGACATAGGAAGCTTCAGCACAAGAGTCATATATCTAAATACTTCGGTTGAATAGTCGGTGCTTAACTTAAAAATAATACAGGCATATGCTCCAACATCAAGCAGCACTGAAGAAGATATGGAAATATTCTATGAAGATGTCTCTAAAGCCTTGACCTCATTCAAAACTCAATTCACCATTTTAGTTGGAGATCTTAATGCTAAAATTGGATACAAAGAAGATGAAACTGAAATATGTATGGGAAGTCATGGTTTTGGAGAAAGAAATGAAAGAGGCTCCAAACTAGTGGAGTTCTCATTGCTCAACGGACTATATTTGAGGAACACTTTCTTTGAAAAACATCCCAATAGAAAATGAAAAACACTAAAGATCGAATGAAACAATGCAGAGAAATGACCAACAAACAATCAGAAGGTTATAGAATACTTAATAGAACAATATCCAAGGCGATACGAAAAGATCTAAGAAATTATAACACCAATAAGATAACACAAGTCATTGAACAAAACAAAAGCCTTAAAGTATTCAAAAAACAAACTAGCATAGGAAAGCTGACGATCCATAAACTACAAAACAATGAAAACAACATAACATCAGATAAAAAAAGAAGTTTTAAATATGGCAGAAAAATTTTATAATCAATTATATAAAGAGCCACATACAGCTGATTTCACAACCAACATACCTGTTATTATGAATCAGGGATCAGAGGGCATCCCTGAAATTACTGCCTATAAAATCGCGGCGGCATTAAACGAGATGAAAAACAACAAATCTCAGGGTATGATAGTATTGTGGATGAATCAATAAAAGAAGGAGGAGAAGTAGAAATAAAATCCTTGCAAATAATATTTAATAAATGTCTGTTAGAAGGAAGAACGCCATCAAAATGGGACAACGCCAATATCACCTTATTACACAAAAAAGGCGATATAACTAATCTTTCAAATTATCGGCCCATTAGTCTGCTAAGTCATGAATATAAGTTGTTTACCAAAATTTTTGCATATCTTCAAAACTTGACCAATATCAACCAAGGGAGTAGGCTGATTTCAGAGCTGGGTTTGGAACAAATGACCGTTTGCTAGTGGTAAAAATACTGATCGAAAAATGCATCGAATATAATAAACCCCTTATTTTGATTTTCGTTGATTATGAAAAAAGCTTTCGATTCGGTAAACCAAGACAAATTTTTCAAAGCCTTTCCGAATGTCGTATTGACTCCAGATATTCTAATATTTTAAAACATGTATACGATCATGCAACAGCTTCAATAACACTACATGAAGACACAAATTTCGTATTGAACGAGGAGTACGACAAGGTCATACTGTCTCACATAAACTCTTTATAACATCTTCGTTTTTGCACTTGAAGATGAATCACATAAAGTTGTATTAAAGATCAACTTTTCGAAAACCAAATTTATGACAAATTTAGTTCTTAGTGGAAATATATCGGTTGGTGGAGAAAATATTGAACAGGTGTCGTCATATAAATATCTAGGGCACGAAATAATCAGACTCATGAAGTTCAACGAAGAATAGGCTTAACTTGGGCGGCATTCGGCAAGCTACGCTACATCTTTAAATCTGATAAGTTTGAAGAGGAAGGTCTTCGATCAGTGTATTTTACCCGTACTCACATACGGTGCTGAAACGCTGAGTCTCACAGAAAGGTCAATATCGAAAATTCGCCTAGCCCAACGAGCAATGGAGCGCTCTCTGCTGGGGTTGTCCATCAGAGACCGGGCACCCAACACTAACATCAGAAAACGCACAAAAGTAACTGACACAATATATATGGTGAAACGATTGAAATGGAACAGGGCATGATATGTGTGATATGTTGAAAAATTTAAGGGAGGCCTATGTTCAACAGTGGACTATTCAGGCTCATTGATGATGATGATGAAGGAATACCCGTAATTGAAGCAGAAAGTGTTTGTTCTATCAATGTGTAGCATATGGTTATGAAGCTTATACATTAGACAATTTTGAAAACTGAAAAAAGGTCTCAATTGATTTTACTCTTTTCAACATTGAATTTTGAAGTTGATTTATTTTCACAAAATCACTAATTTTATGGAATAAAATTCTTCGTATGTCCCTTTTGAACTGTCAATTGAAATAAAAACTATTGATTATTTGAACGAGTTTACATTACAAAATATTTAAAATAAAAATGATTTTTTGACAGGCATTAATGAGAGGATTTAAATGTGGGATTTAGGGTAATTAGAGAAAAAAAATTATATCCTCTTAACAGTGAGTCTTAGGACCCGGATTCGAAGGGTGGAAAGGTAGCAAATGATCCCAGCAACATCCCAAAAAAAGTTTATGATTCATGTGCCGAACAGCAATATATATATATATATATATATATGTATATATATATATATATATATATATATATATATATATATATATATATTATATATATATATATATATAATATATATATATATATATATATATATATATATATATATATATATATATATATATATATATATATATATTGCAACCAACCTCCCTTTTATATTTATTTATTGCCCAAGCTAGCAGGGAGATTGGTTAAACATTTATTGGTTCTAGGTTGTTCTCAGTAATAATAACAAAATAAAATGTAGGTATCTACTGTTTTCTTTTACATGGAATAAGACTTATCTTTTTGTTTTTTATTTATTAAATTTTCCATCGACGTTTGAGATCCCTCTTTGGATTGATTGTACTCTTGACTTCTGCCCTTTTGTACCTCGTTTCTTGGTAGCTCCAGATAAGGTGAATATTGGCTCCAGGTAAGGTGAATATTAGCTCCAGGTAAGGTGAATATTAGCTCCAGGTAAGGTAAATTTCAAACTTCAGACAAAGTGGCTTTTAGCTCTAACCAAGGTGGCGTCTATCAGACGCCACAGATACTCAATAAATTTTAATAAACTTTAACAAACTATTCGTCTAATAGATATTGACTATAATTTTAACAATTAATGAACTGGTCCCTTCAACACCCATTTGCTAAAAGAAAGAACGATCTTGTACCTGTTAAGTCGAAGCTATCTTGAGATTTTCGTAATGCGCATGTCATCCCGAACTGCGCGATTCTATTCATCTGTGAAACACGGTACCTCGATTCAGTGGCGGCGGTTAAGCGGGGAATTGACACGTTACACAATATATCTCCAAGGAAGGAAAAAAATCTCAGATCTATAGTTCAACAGTTATCACACTTGGAATGTTCATATATAGGAATCTATATATATATATATATATATATATATATATATATATATATATATATATATATATATATGTTCAGAAAGATTTCCGCGGTCGGAAGTATTTGAAAAACTTGGTTCACGGAATGAACCGCGTAAAATATTTGAAAAATCTCGACGTTTCGGCTCCTTTTGCGAAGCCATCTTCAGGAGAATCAGAAGGTAAATAATTCAGACTCGTGGCCTCAATCTGCCTACTCCACGAATCGAATTAGGAGGGATCGGAAACAATACGATTGCGTGGTCTCAACCTGCCTACTCCACTAACCGTACTGCTTCCTGTCAACTCTGAAGTCTCAATCTGCCTACTCTTCAGAGTCAACTGACGGGCCGATCGTCGCGTGGCCGTATTTATAGGGGAGGGGGGTGGGTACTCACGCTCATCAGTGCGGGATGCACTCTGATTGGGTGTGACATGGCGACCACTCAGAAGTGGTTTCCATGCTGATGGGAGTCTGTGACTGTCATCTCTGGTGTTCAAACAATTTGGACGTTTTTCTATTTCTACAGCTTCACGGAAAATTCGGGATTTGAAAGATCGGACGGGAGCAATAGTTCTTGTATTGGGGAAATCGATAATGTGGCCTGTTTGGGTGTGATGTTGGGAAAGGGCGTTGGCGATATCTGAGTGTCTTACCGAAAGTGAATGTTCTTTGACACGGACCTGAATTCGTCGATTCGTTTGTCCTATATAGGAACGGGGACAATTGGAACAGGGAATCTCATAAACACCGTGATTTTCGTTAGGAATTTTATCCTTGACGGATCTGACTTCTTGAATCATTTGAATGGCATACATCCAAGTATCCAATTCACAATGGAAGTGGAAAACGATGGGTCTCTGCCATTCCTCGATGTCATGATCAAAAAACTTCCATCCCAAGGCTTCTCCTATTCAGTTTATCGTAAACCCACCAATACAAACCGTTATCTGAACGCCCAGTCTCACCACCATCCTTCTCAACTTAACTCTGTAGTTAATACCCTAATCTACCGTTCCATTCGACTATCTGACGACGAACACCGTGAATCAGAACTCAAAACTCTAAAACATATATTATTACGGAACGGTTACAACACATATCAAATCAATAAGAGCATACGCAAACACACAAACATCACCCCACCTCTACCACCTTCCAATCCCACTGAACAAGAATTTACACCTAAATTATTTCTTCCGTACATCAAAGGAGTAACAGATAAGATCGCAAGATCTCTCAAAAATACAAACATCAAAACAATATTCACTACTCAACAAAAACTCTCCCATCTGGTCAGATCCGTCAAGGATAAAATTCCTAACGAAAATCACGGTGTTTATGAGATTCCCTGTTCCAATTGTCCCCGTTCCTATATAGGACAAACGAACCGACGAATTCAGGTCCGTGTCAAAGAACATTCACTTTCGGTAAGACACTCAGATATCGCCAACGCCCTTTCCCAACATCACACCCAAACAGGCCACATTATCGATTTCCCCAATACAAGAACTATTGCTCCCGTCCGATCTTTCAAATCCCGAATTTTCCGTGAAGCTGTAGAAATAGAAAAACGTCCAAATTGTTTGAACACCAGAGATGACAGTCACAGACTCCCATCAGCATGGAAACCACTTCTGAGTGGTCGCCATGTCACACCCAATCAGAGTGCATCCCGCACTGATGAGCGTGAGTACCCACCCCCCTCCCCTATAAATACGGCCAAGCGACGATCGGCCCGTCAGTTGACTCTGAAGAGTAGGCAGATTGAGACTTCAGAGTTGACAGGAAGCAGTACGGTTAGTGCAGTAGGCAGGTTGAGACCACGCAATCGTATTGTTTCCGATCCCTCCTAATTCGATTCGTGGAGTAGGCAGATTGAGGCCACGAGTCTGAATTATTTACCTTCTGATTCTCCTGAAGATGGCTTCGCAAAAGGAGCCGAAACGTCGAGATTTTTCAAATATTTTACGCGGTTCATTCCGTGAACCAAGTTGTTCATATATATATATATATATATATATATATATATATATATATATATATATATATATATATATATATATATATATAGATTCCTATATATGAACATTCCAAGTGTGATAACTGTTGCTATAACTATAGATCTGAGATTTTTTTCCTTCCTTGGAGATAGTATTGAAATGCTTCAGAGTAGATCCCCGTTGAAAAAATTCATTTTTCAGTTTCTTATCAACAATTTACGTAGTTGCAGAATTCAAAAAAATTAAAAATTATTTAATCATAATTTTTTTCCGATTCTCTTATAAACAACGAATTTGTTTTTGACAATTTTTAAAACAATAGGCAATGAAAATTCAAGAAAGTAATTTCCATGCAGATTACGATAATAAAAATGGAAAATTGAATATTATAAAAATTTTTCAAGTTCATTTCGCAACTACGCATTCGTTGCTAAAAACTGAAAAATGAAAATTTTTGAATTTTCGATCTATTCTGAGTCTTTCCGAAACTAGCTTACAGAAAGGAAAAAAACGTCAGTTCAACAGGTATCACTCATGCAATGTTCATGTTCAAGCAGATAAAAATGATTAATTTACTATTACATAACTAATTGAAATATTGCAAAAAATTTTTTGCCGCCGAATTATTGTTCATTAACCTATCTAGTGAGAGCGTGAATTTTTTAAGTTTCATATTTAATATGGTTAAATAATATTTATTGTGTCCCAAATGCGCAGCTCCTTTGAATGTATACTTGATGATTTTGAATTGTCACATAATTATAATTGTCACTCAACTTTCTTTGTACTGAATATATTTCAATGAATCAATATACATCCTGAATTAAGATGAATTGTTCACAGTTCGACAACATCGCAGTTGAGAGTTTCTTGTCGCTTGGTTTAATTATTTCTTGAATATCATGTCGCCTTATTCTGAATACCTACATTGTGAAATGATTACCAGGCATGAAATGTAGGTGGTAAATTTTCTCTTCGTGAGAAAATATTTTATCATTAGGTGAAGTCAAGTCGGAATTGAATGTATCTTTTATGATAATGTTTTATTGCCACATTGTCCCCTTATAAATTCAAAGAAAAATGTTAAAAAATCACTTTACCTACTTAACGCACCAGAGAACGTTTATGTAATTTCAGTTCATGATCAGTATTGCAGAGAGATATTGGAATTGTTCGAACGAAACTGCAAACCTTGAAGTTTGGCAATAACTTATTACTTGTTGGGATTATCGTATCCGTTGTGGGTAAAATTCTAGAATCAAATTTGTTGCTCGTAGTAGGATATTCCGGTTTAAACCCGCAAACCACTCAATCGATTTTTCCTGAATCAGATATGGAATGGATATTTCGTACTATAAATAATTTACTCATATTAGTTAACTTCTTGAATATGAAAAAAGTATGTATGTATGTATATATATATATATATATATATATATATATATATATATATATATATATATCAGTGGCGGCTCGTGAGGTGTTGGTTTAAGGAGGCTACAAGAGGTGTTTAAAAATATACCATAGGCGAAAATTTTTAGGATTTCAAGGTCAATTATAATTTGAAGAAAATAAAAAAAAAGCACCCTAAAATATTAAATAGGTACCTATTCGAGGAATTAATCAACTGTTGCCCAGCAAGAACTAACAAGGAGGAGAGACTTTTTTCTTGCCAGAAATAAAATAGGCCCCTCCCAAAAATAGATTAAAATAAAATTCTTGTCATAAAAGTCAAACAAAACTTAATAAAATAACAACAAAATAAAATAATAAAATATACATTTAGACCTAAACAAAAAAATTTAAATAAATTCTTTGGTATAGACATCTATTTTTTATAGATATAATAAAAACATTGTCTTTTTGATAGTTATATGAAATCATAAATTGCCAGAAATGTATTATAATATATATATATATATATATATATATATATATATATATATATATATATATATATATATATATATATATATATATATATATATATATATATATATATATTTATTCGAATTG
The DNA here is from genome assembly GCA_030704885.1 of Cynegetis impunctata. Lineage (NCBI taxonomy): Eukaryota > Metazoa > Arthropoda > Insecta > Coleoptera > Coccinellidae > Cynegetis > Cynegetis impunctata. The sequence goes on from JARQZK010002891.1 coordinate 762,594, forward strand.
TTGTTGCCTGTGAACTATTTCTAATCTTCTGATAATTATTAGCAATAACAGACTTGTTGAATCTTAAAAAACTCGATTTTATTAAAAAGTTGACGTTTCGCCACGACATTCGTGGCGAAACGTCAATTCGAGTTTTTTAAGATTCAACAAGCCTGTTATTGCTAATAATTATCAGAAGATTATATATATATATATATATATATATATATATATATATATATATATATATATATATATATATATATATATATATATATAATAATATAATAATAATCGTATGGCATTATTGCCGGGGAGTCTACACACATTATGTGAGATGTTCCGGCGCCGATTGCCTCTTTAACCCTGTTTTAGGTAATTAGTACCGAGGCGTACTAACCCAGGGGGACCGACGGCTTAACGTGTCCTCCGAAACACGGTAGCGATGGTATTGAAAATTTGTTGGTTTTTCGTGGGAGTGGAACCCACGTCCTCTCGGTTGTCAGCCGAGAGCGATGCCACCTGAGCCATCACCGCTACATATATATATATATATATATATATATATATATATATATATATATATATATATATATATATATATATATATATATATATATAATGAGTGCAATTTTGACAGGCTATTTTTTACAAGGCTAAAAGACAGAATTCCTAAGAAATGGAAATCCCATTTGATTTATAAAATTGACTGTGAAAATTGCGATAAATGCTATGTAGGTACTACGTCGCAAAGTAAAATAACTACAAAAAGAGATTTTTCGCTGAAATGATTTTTATTAAAAAATATAACACACTCAACAGTAGATCTGCTATAGAGAGTTTAAGTGAAATATACTGTAATTTAATTGATAAATGTTAACCTTTTAATAATCTTGAGCATGCGTGTTGCGTTGTTGTACTTATCGTTTAGCTCGCTATTTAATACTTACATAAGACCATTATTAATGTGTTGTTTTCTACGTGTTTGTCTGTGATCCGCTGTACTTTATAACAGTGTATCTGTGTATTACTTTGACAATTGATATTTTAATTCAGATAGAGGTTCTTTGATTGTTGAATTTATGAAGAAAGATTTTTAAGAAAAGTTTTTTAGTGTTCATACTATATGCTTTTTAGTTTACAATTAATTGTTGTTCATTCTGGTAAGTTTTGAAAGTTTTTTGTGATGCTTATATGTTTAACCATGTCTTTTTAGCCTGAAGAAGAGGAAAGCCCTAACCTCGAAACTGTAGCGTGAATAAATTTCCTTTAAAAAAGTTTGCCTGATTACCAATTACATATCACCTTTTTGATAATGAAATTCATCTATTTCATGAATTTTATACTTTTATGAACTCGGAGGTTAGGTTAGTAAGGTTAGAAAAAGTCAGGTCAGCTCAAGTTTTTGGAAAAAAAAAGATGATCCAGCGACAAAATCTGACTTCATATTCAGCTATTTCAGGCCAAAATAAGCTTAATCCGAAATTTCAAGAAAATCGGGGCAGTCTGTTGTACTATTGATAATTACCATAATTCCTGCATAGATGGCAGTGTCAAACAGAGACATTTTCCCTAGTAAAAAGTAAACACTGCCAACAAAATAATTTATTTTTTACCTGTGATCCGGTAAGCCAAGGATGTCTCTCATAATTTCTGATATTAAAACCGCGATTCTGCTACGCTGCACCAAATTGTTTAAGTAGTAAGTAAGTAGATTTATTGGTGCCAGATATACATATTGTATTTACACAGGTCAGGTCTTTAAAAATTCACAGATAAAATAAAACAATAAAAGGTACAAAATCACAGATTTGACATATCTAGTTTAAAATAGTCATCTACACTATAGACTACACATTTAATAAGGAACTTTTTCATCACATTGTTGAATTTGTTAGTTGAGTAATTTCTCACCACTAGTGGTAGCTTATTATAAAGTTTAAAAGACAGGTATCCAGAACCTCCCTGTGACCTACATAACCTGTAAACGGGCAGTCTGATATCAAATCTGCCTCTGGTTTCATACGGGTGAAAATCACCACTCAATTTTGACTCTGTAACATGTTTATGAGCATACTTAAGTGATTCAAATATAAACAAACCATAAAATGTTAAAAACCCAGATTGGCAAAAGCATCAGCACACGATTCTCGATATTTTAACCTCGCACATATCCTGACAGCCCTCCGCTGAAGTCCAAAAATCCACTCCCGCCACAACCTCCCCATACCACAACGCCATACCTCATGTGAGACTCGCATAGTGCGAAATAAGCCACCCTGAGAACGCGCCCAGATACAGATTGGGAGAGGCAACGCAAAACATATATATTTCTAGCAAGAATACTAGACAGATGGTCCACGTGAGAAGCCCACGTGAGCCGTGAATCCAGGTACAATCCCAAGAACTTCACACTTGAGCATTCAATATCACGCATACTGAAAAAGACCCTCTGAGTCTTACCCTTATTCAAGCAAAGGCCATTCTCAGCAAACCAGCCCGATGCCCTCGACAGGGCCTCCCCACACCGAGCCTCCGCACAAGCCAGCCCCGACGAGGATACCGCAAGAGTGGAATCATCTGCATACAGTAATGGAAAGAATTTGTCCATGTAGCCTGAGAAATCGTTAATGAAAATAATAAAGAATAGAGGTCCAATAATGGACCCTTGCGGTACCCCAATCGATATTGGGATACTGTCAGACCACTCATTTTTGAAGAAAACTCGTTGGAACCTAGTTTTTAAGAAGGATTCAATCAATTTCACACTGCTATCACAGAAACCATACGCCACTAGCTTGCCAAGAAGCCCCCCGTGAGGAACGCAATCGAAAGCCTTAGTCAAGTCAAGAAACAGGGCCACCGAGTACAAACCCTGTTCAAACATTTCCAAGGTATATGAAACAAATTCAATAATCGCATCCGTGGTGCTGCGTCCCCTCCTGAAACCAAACTGGTTGTCATCAAAAAGATGTTGCTCCTCAAAATGAGTCATAATTTGACCAACCAGCAACCTCTCGAACACTTTGGATAGCACCGGAACCAAAGATATGGGTCTATAACTTCCAGCATCGTCAATATCGCCCTTTTTAAAGAGTGGAATAGTTCCGGGGTAGGTCGCATGATTTTTATTAAAACATTATCGTTTTAACTTAGTGCACTAAAGTTATGGGATATCAAATATTCCACAAAGTCACCATTGAAATTTTTAAAATTAACTTGAGTAACCGAACTCATTTCAAAAACAATACGCCAAATTAAAACCAAAACAAACTATTTTCGTCCACGACAAGTCACAACGGTCCATGTCCAACGAATTCACACGATTTTACCCGAAAGCCTATAGTTGTGATTGGTCGACATTGTGTGAGACTTAGGTGCAATCGGTGTTGCCATTTACATGTGTTTTCCTTTTCTATTGCAATGAAGTATTCATTCGCAGTATTTGCACCGTTGTTTGCTTTTCTGTGGCAGGCATAATGAACGTTGAAAATATACCTTTGTCCACGACTGTACTATAAATCATTCATTATACGTGTGCATCCTGAAGTATAATTATACCTATTATTCACTAAGGTGTATAATGGTTTATTATACACTGCATGACGTCACACTCAAAACGTATGTCCAAACTTGAGACTATCATTCACATTGTTAGGTTAGTATTGTTATCAGATTTTTAGGTTTTATGTAACTAAGATAACTTTTAGGCAAATTATTAAACTAATATTTAATATAATGCCCAACTTATTGAATATTTACTCTAATAAATTATCTATTTCATTTTCATCAGAGTGAAAGAAAGGAATGGAATCGATGTCAAGTGAAATAGTTGACGTTTACGTGAGTATGCAGTTTTCAGTGAACACAGAAAATGTTATGTCAACGCTTTTGATAACTATTTTTATTGTTGAAAATGCAGATTATTACTAATTTTTTCGAGGAAGTCGTGGACAAAGCATAGTATTCTACTCGCACAAAATTACAATTTTTCACTCGGGTGAATTGCGACACTCGCTTGCAGCTCGTGTCGCAAACTTCACCCTCGTGAAAAATAGCAATCATTTTGTGCTCGTTGAATAATATACTATTTTAAGCCTCTGCAGCGTTGCCACAAATCTTGAAATGAATGAAATGCAGTAAATGTAAATACCTTCTATAGTAATTAATAAATTATATTATATAATATAGGTTGAAAGGAAGGAAGGTGCATAAAATAATATGATTTTGATTAATATGAATATGCTGAATGCTGACTATTCAATATAATATATTATTGATACACGGAATATTATTGAGGAGGAGGCGTAGCCTCCTTAGCTACCCCAGATATATATATATATATATATATATATATATATATATATATATATATTTATATATATATATATATATATATATATATATATATCTCTATATATATATATATATATATATATATATATATATATATATATATATATATATATATATATATATATATATATATAGAACTATGTTTAATTTTCTGTAAATGCATTTTTGATGAGAACCGAACATAACACGGGTAAATAAGTTCGTAGCTAATTCATTCAATCGGGCCTTCACAAATAGTTTTCGATTATATTGATTTCTACTAATGAATGGAGTGTCGTCAGTGGCGGATTGATGACATTCTGTGAAAGAGGCGGCCTTTGAAGATGTAATTATGGGAGGTCTAGGGCTGAAATTTAAAAAAAATTCATTCCGAAATAGGCTTTTCAACCCTCTCTGACACACAAAACTAATCTTTGCATAGCATAAAATGAAGTCGCTTCCGTTGTCTCTTCGCTTAGATCTTTCAAACTACTCAACGGATTTTAATGCAGATTTCAGCAGTAGGTAGTGTGATTCAAGAGGAAGGTTTATATGTATAATACATACATATAAAAGTAAAGAAAAGCCGAAACAAATATTTGTGTGCTCTTAAATCGCAAACGTTGGCTAAACCTTACGACGTAGAAAAATAAACATACTACGGAATTGTATTACTTGAAAATATCGATAAAAAAGTCCGAAATGGTACATATTTATCTTTAGAGGATAACTCACAGTTACCATTTTTATCTTCTACATATTACAAAACAAAATGTGTTATTCACCAAGCTATTTTATACAATACAGTATTATTCCTTATCCAATTAAATACGTTACATACATTGTACCTACATTTCATGTAGATTAGAACTGCCTCTAACAGCTTTTCTATCAAATGGATATCTTAGAAGGTATCTGAGATTAAAAAGCAGAGGCATAGCGGCTGGTCGGCCGTACGTGTGCCGGTGCCGTGTGCCTAAATAGCGCATCGATGGCCACGTGGTATACCAAGCTAGTTAGTCGAGTACTTAGCGTACGCTGGCTAGTATTTGGGAGGTCTCGGGTTCAAACCCCGGGGCCGACTGGTCTGCCATGAGTTTTTTTCAGAGGTTTCCTCATGGTAATGTAAGTTACTGCTTGCAAACTTATAAGGCGAATGCTGGGCCAGTATTAATCCTCTGAACCCTACCCACCTATGTTCCATAAATATCCCGTCTCACCTTTCCTTAATGCACTTGTCCATAGAAGTGTATCCTCTGATGGCTGAAGGAGTTAATCCCAAACTCAAGCTGCCTACCTCCCTGACACATACTTCAGGGAGGAATGAAACACGTGTGTTTCCTTTTATTTCCACGTGGGCATACCAATTCGAGACCAGACCACCGAGGAATCAGCATCGCCCTGGGAAAGCGGTGAATTCGACGGCAAGCGACTGAAGACGACGAGAGTGAAAAGGACCTCGATTGGCAGACGGCAGAGATGTTAGTCCATATACACGAAGTAACTCGGATCGCTAGTAAGGAGCAGCGCCCAACAGAGTACGGCACGGCGGGATGGAAGCGGATTGTCAGTTCGAAGACGAATGATGATCCTTGCAGAAGACGAGAGGGAAGATGGATGTTGGATCTCGATGTCGGAGTAATGGTGCGCCCGTTGCAGACGACGAGAGTGATGACGGATGTTGAATCTCGATGTCTCGATGTCTGATGAGCATTGTTCAACAGCGAACCGACCTGGGATGAAGCGAACATACTTTATGTCGACAGAGAATGCCACGGGCAGTCGTCTGGTATGTTTACTTGATTTCAAAATTAATGCGACACGACGCAGAGAGATATACACTTGGGTCTTGAAATATAGACACAAGGAAGGGAACAGGTTCTAGTGCTGACCGCAGCACGAGAGTCCTAATCTGAGTGCGAGACTGGAGGTTTAGTAGGATAACGCCCGGAAACCGAAAGAACAGAGTAGAGGTAGTTTTAGAGGGTAGGCAATGTTGCATATATATATATATATATATATATATATTTATATATATATATATATATATATATATATATATATATATATATATATATTATATATATATATATATATATATATACATATATATATATATATATATATATATATATATATTATATATATATATATATATATATATATATATATATATATATATATATATCAACAGTTAAACCCCACACAGGCCGAGTTAGCAACCGGTATCGCTTTTGAAGTTCTCACTTCGATTAAAAAAAGTGGGCGTACCGTTCGACGGGGGCAGGAATGGGAGTAGCATGCATCGGGGTTCCGTGGATTTATATTTTCGCGAATAGCACTATTGATAGATAGTAATAATTTATATGGCAAAACAACGTTTGCCGGATCGGTTAGTAACAGATAAACTTTTCCTCTTTTTGCTTTGTGTTATCTCCTACTTCTCACAAAATAAAACATAATTGCTTCTCAGTTGGCGTCTAAAAAGGGGGGTTTAAAACAAATAACTTATTATAAAATACTTTTTTTCACTAACGGGAGCAGAGGTCTGTTTTCATGGTGTTAGAATAGTGACAGAAGTAAGCGTTTTTTCCATAGGAAGTAGAATATCATTTTTACTCCCTAGGCCTAGGGAGTGAAATATATAAAGTTTTGTGCATTACCATAACAATTTAAGCATTAGTCACTCAATTTCGTATAATTATTTTCATTTATTATGGAATTTTTTTAAAAACTGACTTCTGCTCCCGTCAGAAAAAAAGGAAGTATATAACATAGTATTTAGTTTTCAGCAAATTTTTCAGGCTAACTAAGTAAAATGAATCAGTTAGCCACTCCAAATTCAGTTATAAGGCATAATCTTGTCTTCATGGATTTGTTACGTGAAAAACTATTATGGAAATCGTTGGCTTATAGAGTGGCAAAATCGAAAAAATTAGAATGTCAGAGTAGAATGTCAGAGTAGACATAATTCCAATCATTTCGTATTGAGGCGACTGATGGTATATTTAGACACCACTTAATTGTACTTAATATAACAACAGTACCAGATTGGCCAATTTCGATGGGATTTGCTGGTTTTGGGTACTTCTATCATGGATAGCAAAAACCGAATACATGTTGGAGCTCGACTTGCGCTTTTTGATACGTAAGTCAACCACGGGACTGTTCAGGGAAGCAGTCAACAAAATTATGATCATTCAGATGGTCGCCAGCATCCGACCCGGATAGGCATACGAAGAAGAAGAAGTCGTTTTCGAGTAACAAGGGGATTACAAGTTTGCAACTTTGAAGAGTCGTCATATCTTTTTTATAATCAAAATCTTCGATTTTTTGATGTGTCCTTTTTCAATTTTTTAATGGTCATTAAAAAAACCACCACTGAAATTGAAAATGTCAAATTATATCTAGTTTTTGATATATAACATTTATATTTATCTTATAGAATTGGCATATTTTATTTATTTTCTCAAAATCTACATAAAATATCCATTAAAATGAAGTATCACACGCAATGTTTCGATTAATTAGTTTTTTCGATATTTCACTCGACATAAAGGCTGCTACTTTGAAATTGTGAATAAAACAAAAAGATATAACTTTTCAAAATCAAGTGGGACATGGGTTATAATTTCTTTTAAAACTAAGTATTATCAGAGATAGCTTTGACAAAAACAAAAAGTATTTGGGTATATCAACCTACAAATATTGATATGGCATCAAAGAAGTTATTTTAGTAAAATAATGTTTAGATATTTGAATGAATATTTACTTTCAATTGAAACTGAATATATGAATTCCTGGTGTTCAGCTTAGCGAAAGTTTCATGGACGACCAGAATAGTTCACAACACCTTTATGTCTAGGAGACGAATAATAAATAGTTATCATTATTTCTATGGTTTTCTTGTGGGTTTTATCAATTTGAACATTTCATTAAGCTAAGTTAATATGACGTGAGTTGAATTATTCAATTTGTTTGAAACTTTTCTAGTTTATTTGCAAAGTTCAAGTGATTGTCGGCAAAGTTTCATTTTATTGTTTTGATAGTAAGTGAGATTTCATCTGGACCAGTTTTTAAAAAAAATTAATAATTCCTTGAGGTAATATTTCTCAAATTGATGGAAGTTGAAGGCCTAAGTAGATAATAATCAATTTATTCAACTGATTCTTCAATAGACGTGTCAGGCAGACGGCGAAGCGGAAACGTAAATCAGAAATTTTTTATCAAAGGATTAGTTGAATCCGAAGATGTTTTATGTACAAACTAGAGATTTCTCAGTCAAAATTTGTTTCATTTTCTTGGTTAATTGAGGATTAAAAGGAAGAATTCCAATTTACTTAATAATCGTTTAAGTTTTTCTGCTTTCTAAATATGTTGACAGAAATTCTATATATATATTCATCTTCCGGTCAAAATCACAATGTATGCAGATGACGTCACCGTGTATGTAAAAGGAAAAAATATAAAAACTATGGAAAAAGAAATACAAAATACCTTGACAAAAATAGAAACATGGACAAAAACTACAGGTTTTAGCTTTTCAACAACAAAAACCAACTATATGCTCTTCACACAAAAGAAAAATCAACAGATACATGAACTTCACTTGAACAACGAAATAATCAATAATAAAGAAACAACCAAATTCCTAGGGATACACTTGGACCAACGGCTCAATTGGAAATACCATATAAACCAAATAAAACAAGAAACAAACTGCGTTATTAACTTATTGAGAGTACTATCACACACAACCTGGGGAGCGGACACGACAAGCCTACTAAAAATATATAAAAGTCTTATTAAATCCAAACTGGAATACGCTTAGATTTATTCTGCGTCAAGAAAATCCTACTTCAAATGTGTGGAAGTTATACAACATAAATCACTTAGAATAATAACCAGAACACATAGAACTACACCCATAGCCAGTCTGCAGTCATTAACAGGAGAAATGCCCCTGAGATTCCATTGTCATAAAATGACTTTAAAATATGCATCCAGAGCAAGCTCCAGAGAACAACACCCAAATAAACATATATTGATCAAACGTCGGTTCCAATCCGTATTCGAAAATCGCCCAAGCCTAATTAAACCATGCTATGAAAGAGTACATGTATCATGTACACTTCTCAACTTTCAGATAACAAATATAACACCATTATGCTACCTCTTTTTTGCGCCTTGGACCCTACCACCACCTACCATAATCATCGATTTAGAAAGATTTGATAAAAGTACTACACTACCAAAACTCATACAGAATCAGAATCAATTTCTTCAATATAGAAATCAACATCCCATGTCCACATTTCTTTACACTGATGCGTCATTGAAACAAGATGGGGAAGTGGTAGGCTTAGCTTACGTTGCCCCCGAAGTGATTGAGAAATTCTACATCAAATCTGCAAGTGTATACACAGGAGAGTTATCTGCCATAAATGAAGCATTGAAATATATTCTTGACAAACACAGCAATAATCCTAAACCATCATATCATGTTTGCACAGATTCCCTTAGTGCACTACATAATATAAGGCAGAACAACAACAAAAATCCTCTAGAATCTGCAATACACCAAGCAAGATATAACATCCGAACCAACAACATTGAAGTCATCTTCAACTTCACACCTTCACACGTTGGGATTGAAGGAAATGATCAAGCCGACATAGTCGCTAAAAGGGCCACCCGATTCGCCAAAGAAATACCAATAACATTGATAGATGATCGCATATCACAAATAAACATCAAAATAAAACATGCCTGGAATAATGAGTGGACAAACCGGAGAACTCAATTGAAAGAAATTCAACCCATATCCTACAAAACATTCCCTCCATTACACTGCAGAAAAGATCAAATCAGAATAAACAGACTAAGAACCGGACATACTAGTTTAACCCATGACTACCTGTTCAAGAATGAAGAACCACCACAATGCGATACTTGTCAAACCCGGCTAACTATAAAACACATCCTGATAGAGTGCCCGAAATATCGAAAACAACGAGAGGACAATAAACTGGAACATACTCTAGAAAAAATTTTAGGCCACAACACCGAACATACAATAAACTACTTAAAATCCATTCAATTGTACAAAAAAATGTAAAGTGCTTTGTGTTATCTGCTAATGACCCTCTGTGGTCGAAGCAGGGAAAAAAAAAGAAATTCTATAGCTTAACATATATACTGATAAATCTAGTGAAATACTGACATCAACTTTTTAGTCGTATTTTATCCTATACAATACATACTATTCCAGTGTATCGAATGAAAGCAGTCAGGTGCGGGAGTATTTTTTTCATCCGTTGTAGACCTCCTAGATCACGATTTTAGAAAAATTTTTCATGTCTGATATATATATATATATATATATATACATATATATATATAAATATATATATATATATATAATATATATATATTATATATCTATGTTATATATATATATATATATATATTATATATATATATATATATATATATATATATATATATATATATATATATATATATATATATATATATATATATATATATATATATATATATATATATATATATATATATATATATATATATATATATATATATATATATATATATATATATATACATATGTATATATATATATATATATATATATATATATATATATATAATAATAATAATAATCCTTTATTTAGCAAATTGCTATCACATTACCACAAAAAAGAAAATAAAAAGTTCCACATCTCTGTTTATATAATACTATGGTTTTCCACAATATATTTATATATCTATAAATATATATATATATATATATATATATATATATATATATATATATATATATATATATATATATATATATATATATACATGCATAGAAATCTCTATATATAAAAATGAATCCTTATTTCCCTTGGTCACGCCATCATGCTTGAACGGCTGGACCGATTTCACTAATTCTTTTTTTGTTGTGTTTTTTATTGTCAGAAGAAGGTTCTTATGAAATTAAGAAAATTGCGCGGGAAATTAGAAAATTTGAGAACACTTAACCACCATATAAAATTATTTCTAATCTATGTCATTTTTATTTTGTCATGACTTATATATATTCATATAACTCTCAATTGTTTACCCTTCTACGATCAACCCCTATTTTTGCATCGCGATTTTCATTTTTTAATTTTATCCACAGATCCGCAATAGGGCTGCAAGATGGCAATCGAAAATAACAATAGTCGGTTTGAGAATAGGTCGTAATATATTTTTCATACAAAGATAAATAACTAGATAGATAGATAGATAGATAGGTAGATATACATCGGCAGATAGATGAATAGATAGAAAGATAGATAGATAAAAATAATTTATATGGCAGAACGTTTGCCCGGTCAGATAAATTGCTAGATAGATATACAGATAGATAGACAGATAGACAGATAGATAGATAGATAGCTAGATAGATAGATAGATAGAATGATAGATAGATATATAGTTAGATAGGTAGATATACATCGGCAGAATAAATAATAGTATATTATTTCATGAGGAGGAGAAGTGTCACTTTTCATGGCGAGCTTGTGCTTGTGGTAATTGAAAGCGAGCCATGAAAAGTAACTTCTGCTCCGAATTTATTTAATCGTGTCTGAACTACAAATATATATAGCTATAAATGTTCATATATCACTCCAGTGTCTGGCGCATATCACGGCATTTTCATTACACCTCCATAGGTCCCGGAGGGTACATGGGGCTTGTAGGGATTGGCACGACAGGAGGTGTTCCATTGACTGGGCTTCTCCGCATTCACATGCCGCCTCTTCCACGTATCCCCACTTCACGAGGTTGGTCTTGCATCTCCCTATTTGGCACCGAAGTCGGTTGAGGGTCTTCCAGGTGCCCCAGTCTAGGTCCGAACCTGCAGGAAGTTTTTCTTTTGGATTCCAGGTTGAAGTGTCGTGGTCTATTAGGCACTGTTCCCATCTTGTCTCCTTGGTGGCAGTTTTAAAGGCTGTGAGGGGCTGTGTAGATTGTATAAAGTTTCGCCTTGATTTTAGTCTGACCGCTACCGGTATATGTTGATACAGAGGATGTCTGGTGTCGTCGCATTGTCTGTTTCGTTCGGCCATGGCTAGGGTTTCCCTCCGTATTTGTGGGGGTGCGATTCCGGCTAGCATGTAGAGTTGGTCAAGGTTGGTGAGTTTTATGCATCCCGTTAGCAATCTACACGTGTCGTTCAGGACAGGGTCCAGCCTATGGGCGTGTGCTGATCTCTGCCATACGGGAGATGCATATTCGGCCGTGGAGTAGCACAGTGCAAGGGCCTAGGAGCGCAGGACGTTAGGGTTCGCCCCCTAACGAGCGTTAGTCAGTTTACAGAGAATGCCATTTCTGGTGTTGACTTTGGCCTTGGTTTTATCGATATGCTTCTTGTAGGTGAGGGTGCGGTCCAATGTAACCCCTAGATAGACTGGGTTTGGGCAGTGTTGCAGTCTAACTGAGTTCCACTCTATTTGCAGTTCCCTTCTCGCCTGTCGGTTATTGAGATGGAATAGGCATGTCTGCGTCTTTGCTGGATTCGGGCGGAGTTGGTTAGATCTATAATAGCCGCTCAGCCTTGATAAAGATTCTGTTAAGTGCTCCTCTATCTCTGCGATGTTTTTTGACTGGCAGGTGATAGCTACGTCATCGGCGTAGATAAAGCTTCTTGTTGCTGGGCCGGTTGGTTGGTCGTTGGTATACACATTGAAGAGCATGGGTGCGAGCACGCTGCCTTGGGGAAGGCCATTCTTCTGGTTCCTCCAGCGGCTTCTTGATCCTTGGAACTCTACATAAAACCTTCTATTCGATAGCATTGTGTTTAGCACTTTCGTCATCTGTAAATCACCTGTCATTACGAAGATTTTTCCCAGTAATATTTTATGGTTTATAGTGTCATATGCCGCCGTTAAATCTATAAAGACGGCCCCCGTTTTTGCCTTTCTTTCAAAGCCATCCTCAATGTGTTGTGTGAGGCTTAAAACCTGACCAGTACAGGATTTCCCAGGTCTAAACCCTGTTTGCTGGGAGATTAGGTGGTTTTCTATTTGGGGCCCATACTTGTTCAGAATGAGGCGTTCGTAGAGTTTGAACGGAGAGCATAACAGTGACACCGGGCGGTAGCTTTTGGCATCTTCCCGTGGTTTCCCTGGTTTGTGGATGGCCACGACCTTAGCTTTTAGCCACAATTTTGGGATTGTATTGTTGTTCCAGCATGAGTTATACATTTGAAGAAGCCAGTTCAGGGCTGATGGGCCTAGGTTTATCAGGAACTCATTCAGGATGTCATCAGGGCCTGGGGCCTTCCTGGCCTTCAGAGACTCGATTGCAGTTTCCAGTTCTGTAATGGTAAAGTAATCCTTATTAGCTTGTCTAGGCTGTTGTGCCATCCTGCAAGTGCTCCGAATGAAATATGTTATTTTATTTTTAAACGTTTTGAAATTCATAAAAATCTGAATATCTATATAATATTCCGGCCGGAAAAGTGTTGCATAGCAACACTTCTCCTCCTTGGCGGAGAAATAGAACGTTATTATTGCACGTTTGAAAATAAAAATAATTTGTCCACGACTGTACTATAAATCATTCATTATACGTGTGATTCCTGAAGTACAATTATACCTATTATTCACTTGTGTGTATAATGGTTTATTATACACTGCATGACGTCACACTCAAAACGTATGTCCAAAATTGAGACTATCATTCAAATTGTTAGGATAGTATTGTTATTAGATTTTTAGGTTTTATGTAACTAAGATAACTTTTAGGCAAATTATTAAACTAATATTTAATATAATGCCCAACTTATTGAATATTTACTCTAATAAATTATCTATTTCATTTTCATCAGAGTGAAAGAAAGGAATGGAATCAGTGAATTTCAGTGAACACAGAAAATGTTATGTCAACGCATTTGATAACTATTTTTATTGTTGAAAATGCAGATTATTACTAATTTTTTCGATGAAGTCGTGAACAAAGTATAGTATTCTACTCGCACAAAATTACAATTTTTCACTCGGGTGAATTGCGACACTCGCTTGCAGCTCGTGTCGCAAACTTCACCCTCGTGAAAAATAGTAATCATTTTGTGCTCGTTGAATAATATACCATTATATGGCAGAACAACGTTTGCCGGGTCAGCTAGTCACCTATAATTTTGCAGGACAGCCTGTTGACAAAAAACTTAGTTTTTATCTAACATCTTGTGTAATGTTTTTAATGAAGAAGAGGATGACCTTAATATCAAGGATACATTCGTTTTTGTGAATACAATTCGCAATACAATATTACCTGAGAACTACGTATTGGTCTCTTTGGATGTGGTATCTCTCTTCACAAACATACCTTTGGATCTAGTGATGGACATTCTGAATCTCGAATGGCGGAGGATTGAAAGATATACCTCACTGTCCCAAGGAAGTTTTTTCATTTTAATTCGTTTTATATTCAACAACACATTCTTCAGTTTTAACAATAGTCATTATAGACAGGTTTTTGGCACGCCTATGGGATCCCCTATTAGTAATATTCTAGTGAAATTAGTGCTGGATCACCTTCTAAAAAACGTCTTTCCTTTGCTACCATACACACTGCCTTTTATCTACAAATACGTTGACGACATTATTTGCGCAATTCCCTCAGGGAGTGAAGAAGAGACACTGAAAATATTTAATTCGTTCAACTGTCGTTTGCAATTCACGATGGAGTCTGAAATGGAGCAGAGCGTACCTTTTTTAGATACAAAAGTAATAAGACAAAACGACGGTAATATTATCTTAGATTGGTATCAAAAACCAACAGCATCCGGAAGATTTCTTAATTTTCACTCCAACCATCCAAAGAATCAAAAATACAATACAGTTATTGCAATGAAGAATAGAATAACACATATAAGTGATGAAACTTTTCTACAAAAAAACCTAAAAAAACTTATTGAAATCTTCATAAATAACGGATATCCTAAACATATATTGAAAAATCTGATATACAATTCTAACTTCTACGATGGTCCCACAGAAGATATAGATAGACAGACGATAAAATACAGGAAGATACCTAACATAAACCAGGTAACACGTAAAATGGTGACACTGTTCAGACATGTCCCTGATTTGAAGGTTGCAAATTATAACCTAGTGACAGTCTCTCAATTATTTTCCAGACTCAAGGAAAAAACACCAACCATGCTCAAGAGCAACGTCATTTATGAAATTCCATGCTTAGAATGCGAAGGTACTTACATCGGCCAAACAAATCAATGGCTTAAACAACGTATCACCCAACATAAAAGGAAAAAATTCATGCGCAGTCGTAGAACACCAAAAAAGTACAGGACATGCATTTGATTTTCATAACGTAAAAGTTATTGACCATCAGGATAATTATAAAAAAAGATTATTCTTGGAAATATGTCATATAAAAAGAAGCAAAGATTGTGTAAATTATAAATCTGATACGGGCCAACTAAGCAATATTTACTGCAAAATTTTAAATCAAAAATAGATTACCTCCGCCAGATGACAAACCGAAGATTGACACTCGCATTGCACCGAAACTAGTCAGGCTGATTCTCACCCAGTCGTGTTGTATCCGTTGAATGTTGTGTTTATATTTTAATTTTACCAAAACTCTAGACCTGTAAGTTTTATTTGTGTGTTTTTCCAGAAATTGTTCATTATTGATGTAATTTATTTTTATTATAGAGTTGATGAGAAAATAAGAGTTTCAATTTCCCGACAGACCGCTTACCTGATATCCTAATATATTTAAATTGAAGTACGGTCGATAACAAGATTTTTAATTATATATATATATATATATATATATATATATATATATATATATATATATATATATTCATTTTTATATATGAAAACGTGATTAGTATAAAATAATGTTTAAGTGATATTTTTACATTCTTTTGCTCAATTCAAATGTTTTTGTATCTGATTTACAGAAAGGTTTGTCAAAAATATATAAATATTCTCTATTATAGCTTCCATGAGTTTCAGTAGATTAACTTAATTTTAGCATATACCTACTTTTCAGATGATTCTAAGGCAGTGGCATTATAAATTAGTATTTAATGTCAATAAATTATACAAGATATTCTTAGCTTAAATAATTTAAACATTAATATATTTGGCAGTCTGATGGGTTTATTGTTGGCAGAATGGATAATTCGGGCATGCTCCAGGAGCTAATCCCGCTGGAAGTTGGGCGGGTTGTTGAGCTCCGTGGTATGGAACTTGTGGAATTTGTGCAGAGTAAGCTTGTTGGTAGGCTGCTTGGTTGTATGCAGGTGCAGCAGGTGCTGTAATAAAAAAGAAGTTTGATCTTTCGTCTTAGTGTCTGAATGAAAATTATAGTTAGAAGTTTAGATACTCTGAAATCATACTATACAGATTATATGTAACTACTAAGTATTGACGATAACATTTGTTCACTATCATAACGATTTGAGGTTGTAATTGGCATTAGTTGCCCGAATGCAATGTGAAGAATTTGGGACTTCTAATAACTCAAGTACAAGAGGCATGTAGTATATAGTAACATTGTTTAGTATTTAGTGTAATTAAAAATACGCGTGTCTCTATTTCACCAACGAGATGTAAGGAACTTCCTA
This sequence comes from Cynegetis impunctata, assembly GCA_030704885.1. Lineage (NCBI taxonomy): Eukaryota > Metazoa > Arthropoda > Insecta > Coleoptera > Coccinellidae > Cynegetis > Cynegetis impunctata. The sequence continues at coordinate 779,575 of JARQZK010002891.1, forward strand.
ACTAAGTAATTCCTACTATAGGAAATACCTAAATCCGATACTTACCTAAATCGGATTTTCAATGGGTGATTCTTTAGCAAAAATTAAGGGGGGTCTTTCATATAACTTTTTGTTCAACAGCCTTTACAGCCCTTTGAAATTAGGTGAAAAAAAATTGTTTTCATTCAATACATCCACTTTGGAAGAATTTGGAAGAATAAAATTTGGCAGATAACTGCTGCTAATAAAATGGCAGTTTTTGTGTTTTTGTTACCCTTAAATGTAATCACAAGGGGCTGAAAAAAACAACCACTTTTAAAAAATATATTCGAAAAGACAGACTCGATCTGCAACTTTTTTATATCTTGACTTTCAATCATAAAGTTGTTAGTTTGATCACAAAAAAATAAAATAGTGCTCAGACTATTTACCCATAAATTCACAGAGGTTATCATTTATTAAAAAAAAAACAAGTAAGCTGCGAACAACGTGCTACGTAACATTGATTTTTATTGAAATAAAAAACTAGAGATTTTGAATCTCCGAAGTTGTTAACTCTTTTCGTTTATTTTTTACGGGGAATCCCTCGATTGTATTGTAAGTCAATTTTATTTTGTTGTCCCAAGTTGGCAAATCTATCCGTTTATGTTTTATGGGGAATACCTCGACTTTATTATTCGTCATTTATATTTTGTTTCCGTTGCCAGTTTTCATTAAGTGTTTTAAACACGTAATACACAGGAGCGAAACTACGAAACTATCTACCTACATACATACGAACATATATATATATATATATATATATATATATAAAAATATATATATATATATATATATATATACAGTGCTTTCATGATGAAAGGAACAAATTCATTAAAAAATTAGGTTTCTATTTCATGTTAAAATCCTCGGACAGGTCGATTAGTATTTTTATTTGGGCATTTTTCGCAATAAAAATTTTGTATACAGGGTGTCTCATTCAAGAGCTATGGCTTTGTCATTAGTTTTTATAAAGGTAATACCCTGTATATTATTTCACTTTACAATTCTACGATGAATTCTTATCACTTTTTGTGAACATACCATATGCCTCAACTTGATGGATTCCCAGATTATAACGGAGATAGTGGAGCACCTGGAGATTTAAAATGTGGATTAAAAGTACAAAAAAAATTTAGGTAAACATTGTCATTAAATCTGAAGAATGAAATTTCACATGTACCATCTGAATTCATTCACTGGTGCTGTATAGTCCGCAGTTTTCACGTTTTTAACGCTCCAGGCACTACACTACTTCATTGTTTAAGAAAATGCAATTACTTGAGAGAGAACGTATTGAAGTACTTATGATGATTGGTTTTGGAGATAGGGTGCGTTCACAAGAAGAAGTCTGCAATCTATTCAATGAAAATCATCCTGATCGTCCGCCAATTACTAGATCGACAGTCAGCAAAATTGAATCAAAATTCAGGAGATACGGCCACGTTAGAGATTTACCTAAAGGAAGACCACCGAGAGTATCTGAAGAAACAGTGCTGAACGTTCTACTAGAAACCCAAGATAACCCTCATACATCCATTACTACAATTTCCAATAATTTCAATTTATCAGTAGGGTCCGTGCATAAAATACTTAAGGTAAATAAGTATCATCCCTATAAAATTAAGCTGGTACATGAATTATTAGAAGACGATTTTGACCGCAGAGTACAGTTTTGTGAGCAGATTCTTGAAATTCATAATCAACATCAAAATTTCATTACAAACATAATTTTTTCTGATGAAGCCACCTTTACTTTAAATGGCCACGTCAACAGACAAAACTGTAGGTATTGGGCGACCGAGAATCCTCATTGGATGCAAGAATGCCACACACAGCGGCCTCAAAAAATTAATACATGGGCAGCGATTGTTCGAAATCGTATAGTTGGTCCTATTTTTTTGAAGGAACACTAAACGGAGAGGACTACTTGAACTTTCTCCAGTTCGAACTCATTCCGGCTTTAGCTGTTTTGTTTCCTAACCCACAAGATCCTGACATACCTAATAACGAGATATGGTTTCAACAAGATGGGGCACCTCCTCACTATTCAATCGCTGTTCGACAATTTCTTGATGCAACTTTTCCCAACAGATGGATAGGACGGAGAGGTCCGATTGAGTGGCCGCCAAGATCACCGGACATAACCCCATTGGATTTTTTCTTATGAGGTTATTTGAAGTCTAAAGTTTATTTGAATAGACCAAATAATATTGATGATCTAAAAGAGAGAATCAGGCAGGAAATAAGACTTATCAGTCCAGAAGTAATTGAAAATGTGCAACGGGAAACATTGAATCGACTTCAAAAATGTCTCGAAGTAAACGGACAACAGATTGAACATTTGTAAAAATTAAATTAGTAATTACATTTGTGTGTTTTCATATCGTACCTCTCATTACCCACTATCTCCGTTTCTGGCAATCCATCGAGTTGAGGCATATGGTATGTTCACAAAAAGTGATAAGAATTTATCGTAGAATTGTAAAGTGAAATAATATACAGGGTATTACCTTTAAAAAAACTAATGACAAAGCCATAGCTCTTGAATGAGACACCCTGTATACAAAATTTTTATTGCGAAAAATGCCCAAATAAAAATACTAATCGACCTGTCCGAGGATTTTAACATGAAATAGAAACCTAATTTTTTAATGAATTTGTTCCTTTCATCATGAAAGCACTGTATATATATTATATACATATGTAGAGAAAGAGAGACTTTTGAAATTGGGTTTTTGATGCCAAGCATCCTGAAATGTCATGAAACGAAAAACTATCTTGGGCCTAGGTCCTACTAGGGGTGCTTATCGCACCCATTTCAATAAGCAGGTTTTCAAAGTGAAAACCTGCTAATAAGCGAAAATTGAATAATGCATGAGAAAAATAATGGTGGATGAAGTTAGCTAAAAATGTATGCAACGACAGGGCTAAGTCAGGAAAACGGCATAATTAAATGTAAGATTAGTAGTAAAAGTTTATACGGACAAATTTGAGCCCTTTTCAACATATCACATTATGTATGATTGTTTATTAAATAAAAATCTCTTGTTTTGTTTATTATTAACGAAAACACGATTAAAACAATAAAAACGGTATTTTAGCAACTTTCCGGTACTTTGCGCAACATATTTGTGACTTTTAGGTAAAAATGGTCACTTAGGTGTTACGTAACGTTTATAGGGGGGAGGAGGGGTTCATGAAAACGTTACGGAGCGTTACATAGGGGGGAGGGAGGGTCAAAAATCTTCAAAAATGGCGTTACGTAATACTTGAACGGCCCCTTCATTACATAAGTAATGAAATATTCGTTGTCGGAAAAACAAGACACATGTATGATACTTACATACGCGCATATAGAAACTCCAGAATAGCATCTGAACGTTATTTGCAACAATATCCAGAACGAATGCAGCCGAATTGTACAATTTTCCAAAAACTGGACAGATGTTTGAGGGAAAAGGGTAGTTTAGAAAAAAAGAGAGGCAAGTACCACATAACCGCTACACATAATGAAATAATTGTGCTTGCTCAAGTTCATATAAACCCAGAAACTTCCACAACTGCAATCGCTAGGAAATGTGGTATGTCACAAAGAGGCGTATCAAAAATTTTAAGAAAGCATAAATTTCACGATTACAAGTTTACTATAGTACAAGGGTTACAACAGGGCGATCATCAAAACAGATTGAATTTCTGTAACTGGCTTTGTCAAAAATTAATAAAAGATCCTCAATTCCCGACGAAAGTCCTTTGGTCGGATGAATCCACATTCACTAACAATGGTGTATTTAACCGGAGAAATCATCATCACTGGGCCAATACCAACCCACATTTAAAATATGAGTCAAGACATCAAATTAGATTTAGTGTTAATGTTTATTGTGCTATATTGAATAACCAGATAATTGGACCCTACTTCGTCGATGGTATATTAAATGGACCCAAGTACATAGATATTACCTGCAAAATTATGTAGAACAATTTCTACAGGCATTGCTAGTTGTACGCTATGTAGAGTGTCGGTATCAGCATGATGGTGCTCCAGCGGATAATAATTTGGAAGTCAGGGAATTTTTTAATTCGGCGAACAATGGATTGGGAGAAACGGACCCATTAACTGGCCGGCTAGATCTCCGGACATTAATACGATGGATTACTTTTTTGGGGAGTATTAAAGGACTATGTTTATCCAGTCCCCTTACATAATACAAATGAAATTCGCAACAGAATTATAGAAGGAATTAGATCCATATCTCCTGACCAAATTCGAGCGGCTATCCAGGGAATTTCAGAAAGAAGCGGGGTTGTGCATTATTAACGAAGGAAACCATTTTGAACATATTTGAAAATTAACTTTTTTATTATAAATTTTTTGCTTTTGTTCGATTTGTTGTGTTTTTAATTAAAAAAGATTTGTTTTACTGAACTAATATTTGATTTTTTGTTTGATACATAATACACAGGAATAATGTTTTACATTTAACATTAAATAAATGACAAGTGAATCATTAGCCCACTATCCTTTTCACAAAGTTTTAACAAAAACTTAATTTTAGCTGTGTGAATTCATATTTTTGTAAGGTGTGATACACTGTTGAATTCGTAATTTTTTTCTTTATCACTACATAAGAAAAACCAACATGGCGTCCATAAGAAAAAAAAAGTTGACTATCGCGTCTCTGTAACAATGGAAAATAGAAAAAATCTAACAACGCCGGTAGAATTGCTATGTTGAATAATAGCTACAAACCGAATTTCGTGAAGTTATCTCCAGAAACAAATGAGTTACAAAGAAAAAAAGAAAATCTCGATTTTTAGTTTTTTTGAAATATCTCGGGAACCATTGGAGATATTTTGGATCTGTTTACACCATCACACTCATCCCTAAATAACGCAACTTTTTTGTAATTTAAGCCACCCTGTATTTCTAACGGTTTACGATATCCCTGTAGTCCCCCTCTAAATAGTTCTAACCCTGTATATATATATATATATATATATATATATATATATATATATATATATATATATATATATATATATATATATATATATATATATATATATATATATATATATGAAAACAAGAAATGTCTACGTATAAATGGCTGAGGTTGGGGAAATTTACATAAAATTTGATAGTTTCGTTCAGCCTCGAGAACAATCCCAGATATCAGAAAAATTCGAAATCGTGGTGCAGGAGGTATAAAACTTATAAATAAACTACTTCTGAACCTGACTGTTGATTTTCGATACGCTGCAATAGTCTATTGTTTCTGAGAAAAATACTACTATAATTAAATATCTCAAAAATACTATTATTCATCTGATGAATGAAGAATTGAAGCTAAAAATGAATTCAAATTTATATCACAAGAAATCCTGTAATGCAGCGTTTCTCAATCTTTTAGGATTCGCGGCCCAATTTCCTTTCATGATGCGCCTCCTAACCATGATATGTAATACTAAAATAAAGGTCCTTTTTTTGGATTGTGTAGATCATCATTTCAGTAGTATCTCGCGCCCCCAATACAAAAAATACAATTCTGAAGAAAAAAGGTCTTTTGTGGTGTGTGTGTGCCCGCGCCCCCTCCTCAGTATCCTCGCGCCTCCCTAGAGGGGCTCACCTCACAGGTTGAGAAACGCTGTAATGAATGCATTAAAATTCGTATCTGATAAATTTAAACACATCAAAATCGCCAGAGTGTGTTTAAATGAATAGAAAGATATAACTAGTATGAAAAAATGTGAAAAATGATATCGATTGGCTGATTATTTTTAGGTACTTTAGAAAAATTTCTGGGTTCGATAATATTTATCACATTAATCCACGATGCATTCTACATTTAAATGCAAGCTTATACTTTCACTCAAAAGTTTCCTATAGTTTTTTTATAGCGTCAAAAACTACACAATTTCAATTGTTATATAAAACAAAGCAATACATGATACTGTAATTACTTCTTACCAAATATAATAAGTGTTGACATTGCATTTAGCATATTAATTTAAATTGGATGTCGTGAATAAGGAAAGTTATAACTTGAGAAGTAGTATGAATATTATGTAGGAGTGATTGCAATCAGTATTCCAATTCAATAATGACTTAACACTTCCTTATATAAATCTGGGGCACCTAAATAGGAATTTCCATCAACGTCCAATATGAAAGCAGTCCAATTAATTCAACAGGAAAATTATTTGAATTTGATATTCTGAAGGTCAAAGTGTCTTTAAATGACATCATATACCATTCATAAAAAGTTATAGATTCAATAGTGTCTTCAAGGACCTCATCGAATATTTCAAATATATGAGGTTTACCTTCTAAATGTCACTCCCTACGTATGTGAGAGTTTCTTGTTACGTATTGTGTGAAAAGAAGCTGTTAACAAACAAAAAAAAAAGCGTGAGCAGCAGGTTAGTGAAGTCATATTTTTCGCGCGAAGTACATATCGTCGACGCAAGTTCCAAACGAAATAAGTTATGGTTTGAAAATCCACGTTTTAACACTAAACCGAAATAAACATTTGAAAATTTATTTTAATGAAAAATAAAAAATTTGCGAAGTACACTGTGTACTGAGAAACCACGCTTTAATAGCAAACCGTAATAAAATTTATAAAATAATTCATTCAATAAAAAAAAATTCTCGAAGTGCATATACCGATAGCAGAGAAGGTCGAGATGCGATTCGAACAGAATAGTTTCCGCGAAGTATAGCGCGAAAGAGGAAAAGAGTTGAAACCCATAAAGGAACGTATTTCAACTTGAACTCAATCCACGTACCAAATTTCAACCCTCTATATCAAGGCTGCCCAACCTTTTTAACAGCCGGGCAAAAAGGACGATTCAAAAATCACAGGCGGGCCACTGACCACTGACAGTTCAATTAAAATAATAACATAAACAACATATTCTGCTATTTAAAGAAATACAATTAACAAAATTTAAAATCAAACTTAAAAATTGGCACAATCAATGTGATTTCTGAATTTTTTTTTGTTTCAATAATTTTCCTATATTAGGCGTCAAATCAGATGTTGACAGACACAACAATAAAATTTATTTTATATAAGTAATTCGGATTACAAACATATGTTGAACCGAAACTACTTAGAAATTGGAAGGCCAGGTTAGTTATTGCAGGAAAATTTTCTTTTGGTACCAGTTTCCAAAAATCTACAAATTCTTCTGAAGAAGTTTCTGACTTTGACGATATTTTTTCTGAAAAGAGTTTTTCATTGCAGAATAATTTTGACGATTTGTGAGTTCCAACTGAATATTAGCAGGATGACTTATTATTTCAGTCAAACTGTTCGTAAAAGGATTCACAAAAATTTGTCAATTTGTTTTTATACTTCGAACTCCTGGAATCTGCTCTGAAACGACTTTAATAAGCATCTAATTTTAGATTCCTACTTAGTACAATGGATAGTGTCGATATTGAGCTTCTCTTTTCATTTCTTTGTGTAGGAAAGTGGGCAATATTTTCATTGGCTTAATTCATTGAAAACAGATTTAATTCAGCTTTGAATCCTCTTATCAAAGTAAGCATAGTCAGAAGCGCGGTAGGAAGTGAACAACTTTTTCCTTGTAATTTGATATTTAAAATATTGAGGTAATTGATAATGTCAACAGTAAATGCAAAATCACTCAACCAGGATTCTTTTTTCAGTCAATCAGTTTCCAAATGAAACACCCTTTCTTCTTCTAAAATTCCAACACCTGCTCTCTCAAGGTGAAGAAATTTTTCAACATGATTCTCTTTGAAAACCATCTGAACGCAGTACAGTTGTAACTCTACATATTTGCTGATATATTCTTCAAAGAAAACCCTGAATTGACGTATGTGAATAGTCCATAATATCATCCAATTGCATGTACTTTAGACAGGCAATTTTTAAACTTGCTCACGCGGGCGGCGGGCCATTCAAAATTCGTTCGCGGGCCACATCGTGGCCCGCGGGCCTGAGGTTGGGCAGCCTTGCTCTAGATCAATCTAAAGAAGCTGCGGAGTTAAGCAAATTTTCAAAAATCACGACAAAGCAGGAAATATCTACGTAAAACTCGCAGCGGTCAGAAAAATTTACCCAAATTTTGACAGTTTCTTTCTGCCTCTAAAACAACCCTATATACCAAATTTCAGCAAATTCGGTTCGATGGCAGCTGCTGGATATGCTAATGTGTACCGGAAAAAAATATATAAATGAATACAAATATCTACGTTAAAATGGCGGTGGTAAAACAAAGCTACCCAAAATTAGACAGTTTTGCTCTGCCTCGAAAACAATCCCATATACTAAATTCTAGCTCATTTAATTAGATAATAGCTTCTGGAGATGATAATATACACTGGGTTTATATATATATATATATATATATATATATATATATATATATATAAACCCAGTGTATATTTATATATTAATATACCTTTTTAAGCCTCCGCAGCGTTGCCACAAATCTGGAAATGAATGAAATGCAGTAAATGTAAATACCATTATATAATGTAGGTTGAAAGGAAGGTAGGTGCATATTATAATATGATTTTGATTAATATGAATATGCTGAATGCTGACTGTTGAATATAATATATTAGTGATACACGGAATATTATTGAGGAGGAGGCTTAGCCTCCTTAGCCGCCTTCGAATAGCCGCCCCTGATATATATATATATATATATATATATATATATATATATATATATATATATATATATATATAGATATATATATATATATATATATATATATATATATATATATATATATATATATATATATATGATATATATATATATATATATATATATATATATATATATATATATATATATCAGGGGCGGCTATTCAAAGGCGGCTAAGGAGGCTAAGCCTCCTCCTCAATAATATTCCGTGTATCACTAATATATTATATTCAACAGTCAGCATTCAGCATATTCATATTAATCAAAATCATATTATAATATGCACCTACCTTCCTTTCAACCTACATTATATAATGGTATTTACATTTACTGCATTTCATTCATTTCAAGATTTGTGGCAACGCTGCGGAGGCTTAAAAAGGTATATTCTCAACGTTCATTATGGCTGCTACAGAAAAGCAAACAACGGTGCGAATACTGCCAATGAATACTTCATTGCAATAGAAAAGCAAAACACATGTAAATGGCAACACCGATGGAGCCTGAGTCTCATACAATGTCGACCAATCACAACTATAGAATTTCGGATAAAATCGAGTGAATTCGTTGGAAAGCATTAATTTAATCGTAGTGTGATCGTAGTGGCTAATGGCCGAAAACAGCTTGTTTACTTATATTGCTCGCGTATTGTTTTAAAATGAGTTTGGTTACTGAAGTTAATTTCAAAAATTTCAATGGTGACTTAGTGGAATATTTGTTATCCCAAAACTTTAGTGCACTAAGTTATGAGGATAAAGTTTTGATAAAAACATTGCGACCTACCCCTGAATTAAACAATTTGGTGCAGCGTAACAGACAACAAAACCCCGTTTTTAATACAAGAAATTGAGAGAGACATCCTTGCCTAACCGGATCACAAATAAAAAATAAATTATTTTGTTGGCAGTGTTTACTTTTTACTAGGCAAAATGTCTCTGTTTGGGGCCGCTTAGGATTTGAGGATTTAATTCTATAGTTGAAAGTGAGGAATTTTTCACCGATAAAGTAACTTCAAATACCGCACGCGGATTAATATCTTACTTACAAGAAGAATTAATTTTTGAACAAACAGAAATAGTTTTTCAAATCTTACAGCACAAGTTTTCAGATGTAATTTACTCACGAAATCGGCTCAAGTTTCTTTTAGAAAAAATTTCAGAATTTCGTGCATAAGTTTATTTTAAAAAACTATTTTCTTTATTTCAAACTACTGATGATACGACTCAATTTAGCCCAAAACGAAAGAAATTCAGTTACGCAGATATGGAGCTTCACTGTAAGCAAATATTTTATGAAATTTTGGATACTATTAGGGGTCAAATAGAAATAAGTTTCTCTGATTTGAAAGAACTGCATTTCTTCGACTTACTCAATAAAAATTTGTTTACCGGATTTTCGGCTAATTTTCCAGATAATCTTTCGGAAAATTTATGTCAAAAATACACTTTTTTTGATAAGGTGGCCATAAAAAGTGAACTGTGTGTTGTTTATAATGACAATGAAATTTTGGGGCATAATGAAAATCTTGTGAGGACTATTAATTACCTTTTTGAAAATGATTTGAATCAAGATTTACCCCAAGTTTATAAACTCTTATGTCTAATTGTTTCTATCCCGGTGACATCGGCTTCCGTAGAGCGCTCGTTTTCCACTCTTAAGAGAATTAAAACTTATTTACGAAATTCAATGAGCCAGGATCGTTTGAAAAATATCAGTTTGTTGTCTATTGAAAAGGAATTGGTAAAACTTTTGGCGAAAGACAAAAAAATTTATGAGGATATTATAGATCATTTTGCTAACGTTAAAGATCGCAGAATCCCGCTAATCTTCGAAAACATATAATAACTTTTTATTTGCTCTCACCAGCTATTAACAAATTCGTTAAGTAGGTAGGTAGGTACCTATTTTGTGAAAGAAAAAAAAATTTGATGAATAGATGAATTGATTAATTGACTGAGAAGAGTTTTTGTGAATATTGTAAATAGGAGTTGTAGGTCCCAGGGTAGAAACTCGAAAGTGAAAACAAATTAATAGCTTAGGGTGCTTGTTTTACATTGATTTTCTTCAAATTATAAGGCGGTTGACCTTGAAATCCTAAAAATTTTCGCCTATGGTGTATTTTTTAACACCTCTTGTAGCCTCCTCAAACCAAAACCTCACGAGCCGCCACTGATATATATATATATATATATATATATATATATATCTAATATGTGAAAAAACTACTCCCGCACCTGACTGTTGATTTTCGATATGCTGCAATACAGCAGGGAAACGAACGAACTAAAATTAGTAGAAATCCCATGAAATTGAAACGAATACTTATATGTGAATGCGACCTGAAAATAATTAAAAATGAATAAAAACTCTTGAACTCCAACAACAAAGACTTCAAAAATACAAATTTATGTAGTATATCCTTTTCTCATGGAAAATTTGAGTCGAGATAAACTAACAAAAACGAATATTTCAACATCAATGTTAATGATTAACGGTATGAGTTGCTTATTATAGTTTTATAATAATTCCAAATTTAGAATATACTCAAAAAGTTCTGATTTGAATGAAAGAATTTAATTAAATCTCAGCTGGTATTGAAAAGACGATAAAAGTGAATTATATCTTCATTGAATTTACTGCTGTTGATAGAGAATGAGGGTCATTGGTGTGTTCAAAATATATAATTATTAATATATTTTTTATGCGTTAATAACAATGAAAAAGTGGTGAAAGGGAAGTATATTCAAAACATCTGATTATATGAACATTGAATGATGCAATGAAAAAAGTAGAAATATAAATTTTCGATGATATAAATATGTGTAGAATTTCAATAATTTTTTCTCACGTATTTGCAAAATTTTAGATATCTCATCTTGAGAAAATTGACACTTCAAATATATATATATATATATATATATATATATATATAGATATATATATATACATATATATACACCTATATATAGATATATATGTAAGTATATACATATATATATATATATATATATATATATATATATATATATATATATATATATATATATATATATATATATATATATTTGAAGTGTCAATTTTCTCATGGTGAGATATCTAAAATTTTGAAAATACGTCAGAAAAAATTATTGAAATTCTACACATATTTCTACAGATATTTTGTGAGGAGATGGTACTGACCTTGAGCCTGTGCTCCAGATTCGGCAAGGCCTTCGCCATGGTAATCACCATCTCCAATGTATTCTCCTCTATTCAAAGCATCTTGGATCTGTGGTGAATATTGAGGCTGTGATGAATATTGAGGCTGTGATGAATATTGAGGCTGTGCTTGTTGACCATTGTATTGTTGAGGTACTGCATTGTAAGCTTGATTAGGTGTGAAAGGTACTGCAAGATTGTAGTGCCTTCGGGGAATTTGGATAGGAGCTTGCTGTGCCAAATTGTACTGCTGCAGAGGAGATGAGGTATATCTGGCTTGGGGTTGGTATTGAGGTGACTGAACAGCTGCCTGGTTATATTGGGGTTGAGCGTATTGAGCGGGTTGATATTGTGAATTATATTGCGAGATAGGTATTGGGTTTGCAGCAACTGAAGGATTCTCACACACTGGGTAATTTGGACAAGATTGAGGATCTATTCCAGCCGGAAATTGGGTGGCTGGCTGACCTCCGGCTAGTGGTCCTGTGTAGGCTGAGCTAGCTACAGCCAAGAACAAAGCTACCACAACCTAGAAAAAAAATTACCGATGACTATTGAAACTATGATTTATTTTCGAATCGAACGAAGTAAGAGATATTTTGGATGAGATGAATAGCAATAATATAATAGAATTTATGAATTTATTTAAAGTTGATTTTAATATTTTAATTTTAATTGTTCATATTTTTCACTGAATTTCAGAATATATATTCAATATTTTCATGACAAAATATGAGAATCAAATTGATTTTATTATATGACTGTTTTGGACCGATTGAATAGTATAAAATAATGAATAAACATCGACTTTCTCTCAGAAATTATATAGAAAGATAATCATTGAATCAGAAATTCAAAAACGACTTTATTTTCCCTCAAAAATGCTTTCTACTAGACAACTTATACCAATTTCAAATCCTGCAAGTGAAACACACAACAAAAAACAGTTTTTCAAATTGAAAATAATTGGAGTCTACTAACTAAAAATAGAATTTGAGGAAATATATTCCGTTTGATATATGAAGATGCGTTATAAATCTTTAGTTCACGAAAACAAACTGCACTTTAATTAATTCACTCAGTGTTTTTATGAAAGCAAGTGTCATTGATTTAGGCAATAATCCAACAAATAATTGTTCACTACAATACCACTTCGTCGAAAGCACAACGAACGAAAAAATGCAAATGAATAGGACGATTACCGTAACTTACCAGTTTCGAAAGCATGTTGACTATAAGCTGATCGAAATCACAATAACTTATTTACCGAATTTTCACCCATATATACCATTCTCCACACCCAGGGAGTCACCGTGAACTTCATATTGTCTCACCCGACCACCGAACATTAGACCCATTGCCAAATCCTTGTATGATTTCAATATCTGTATTATTATAATTAATTATTGTGTACCTTATATTACAGTTAATTGATCAAAAAAAAAATAATTTGAGTAGTAGCCAGATAAATCTTCGAGAGGGTGGGATAGAATATATTTTTATTGCAACACTGGGCGTGATCTTCTAGATCGTGAGTCAAGAGAGCATTCAAATGGAATTCCTTGTTCTATGGGATCGAGAAGTTGGTTTTATTCAGTAGATTCGCGATATAATTACCAAGTTGTTGATTTCCTATGATATTTAAACTAAAGGAGACGAAACATGAGCTTAGCATTCAGTATATAGCTATGTTCATTCTTTCACAAGAGACTGTTCTGGGAGTAACAGCAGGATATAATCTTAATGCGGGTCTAATTGCATAGTCTGTATAATAAGATAGTACTCCAATTGTATTCTTGTGTAAACAACTATTATTAGTTGTATATTTCAGACTACATTTTATGCAAGTTCGATACCCGGCAATAATGTTTCGAACTGCAAAATAAAACACGACTATTGAGTTTTTCAGAGTAGATATTCATAACAAAGTTGAAAGTTTAATTTCTTGAATACTTACACATACTGGAAACGATCTAGGAGATTTCGTAATATCATTCAAAAGTAGAAAAAAAGTGTTCCTTTTGGACTCACCAATATTTTAACCTATAAGATTGAATTTTTTGATAATTATTTATGATTGAATTTATATTCATCCGTTTTATAAGCATCAATCATGATTGACATAGTTTGAATACCTATTGGTTTCAAATTAAGGTTTTCTTCAAGTTTTCGTTCCCATATAACTAAAATAAATTATTTCTATTTTTACTGAGACTGATTCTTTCATGATTCAATTTCTGAAATTCAAATATATTATATTTGAATTAATTAAACCGTCATAACTTCCTCTTGTTTCGTTGATGATTATTTATAACTAAGTATATAGTGGAGTTTCTGAATAGATATGCACCAAATAAGAAAACTAATTCGAAAAATAAACATCACCATAAATATTCATGTCAGCTATAAACCATGATAATGAAACATTATCAATGTATACATTCATTCCTTATTCACAATTGAATAGATACAAATTCAATTCATGAATGTAATTAGGTTATAAATTCTATAAAGTATGTATTCGTGATACTTCAAATATAATTAATGAATATATCTAGTAAATATTAACTGTATTCAAATTATGAAATGGCAAGATAATGGCAACTCCGGCGGCTCCTATCTAACCAAATGAACTGATTTGGTGTCTGGCATTTTTTTTCGGGCAGAATGAAAATATCGGTTTTGGTAAATTCAAACAACTGCCGCCATTATAACTCAGATGTTGTGTTTTCATGTACATATATGTATATGTATATATGTATATATATATATATATATATATATATATATATATATATATATATATATATATATATATATATATATATATATATGCTACCTTTTCACTTTTGGACCCTGGTTCCTTAGACTCACGGTTAAGGAGATTAAATTTTTTGAATTTTTTTTCTCGAATTACCCGAAATTTTGCCCTTAAAAAAAGATTTTTATTGATGCTTGTAAAAGCACCATTTTTTCAAATGAATATTCCGTATTGTATATTTGTTTAAATAGGTAAAATTTTTCATTACAACTGACAGTATCAAAGACACACACGAGGATTTTTATTCCACAAAATTAGTGATTTTGTGTGTGTGTGTGTGTGTGTTGAAAGCTCAATTCTCTTTTGAAAACTTCTCTACTTAATGACCTTTCTAACGGCATGCTACATATCGATAAAAAAAAATTTCTGCTTCAAATTGAGAATATTCACACAGGAACACGGAAATCGTTCGGACTAAGTGAGGAAAACAATTTTTTTTATGTAGGTTTATTTGAACAAAAATTAAACTCCTAACAAAAATTTAATATCTTACTGTTCCCTTATTACAAATTTTGTTCGAACTGTTCTCCCTCGTTCCTAATGCACGGTTGAAACCTCTTTCTTACTTTAACCGTTCCGGTAGCTAGTTATTTGTTGAAGCAGAAATATTTTCCTTTTTTGTTCGAACAAAATGTGATTTTATAGTCCATTTGATCAAAAGTACAAATAAATGATCATAAAATAACATTTTGTTGGAACAAAAAAGGAAAATATTTCTGCTTTAACAAATAACTAGCTACTAGTTCGAACAAAATTTGTAACTAGAGAATAGTTAGATATCAAATTATTGTTAATAGTTCAACATTGGCTCATAAAAAAAGTCCGAACGACTTCCGTCCTTCTGAAGAAATATCCGCAATTTGAAGCAGGAATGTTTTTTTTATCAATGTGTAGTATACTGTTAGAAAGATCATTAAGTAGTAAAGTTTTTAAAAGGGAGTGAAGTTCTCAATTTTTGTTACTTTTTTCAACATTAAATTTTGAAGTTATTTATTTTCACAAAATCACTAATTTCGTGGAATGAAAATCCTAGTATGTGCCTTTAGTACTGTTGTAATGAAAACTATTAATTTTGTGAAGAAGCACAATAAACTTCACGAATTTTTGTTCGAACAAAGAAAACATTTTAAATTTTTATTACGTTTTGCTACTAAAGCGTGGTTCTTCAGTACGTGATGCATTTTTTTCTTTTGGCTATTAGAGTGTGATTTCTCAAACAATAATTTATTCCTTTCGAATCGCATTAGACGGGATACACTTGGTGCGAAGAATACGACCTTAGTGTATATATATATATATATATATATATATATATATATATATATATATATATATATATATATATATATATATACCTACTCACCCAGTCGGCCTTGATAATTGGTTTATTATCCAACTAATACCCAGGAACCAAATAGCTACAGCAACTATTAGGTATAACAAATAACATAAAATCATTAATAATATTATGTAAAAGGCACATTTACTGTGAACTGACTGCAATAAATATATATATATATATATATATATATATATATATATATATATATATATATATCTAAGAATACACTATATATATATATATATATATATATATATATATATATATAGTGTATATAGTGTATTCAGTGAGTTCAGTGTATTCACTCCGACCGAGAAGACGAAGCCCATACGCGGATACAAACCCGGGAAACCAGACCAGGAGAACCAGAAAATCAAAATATATATATACATATATATATATATATATATATATATATATATATATATATATATATATATATATATATATATATATATATATCTATATATATATATATATATATATATATATATATATATATATATATACATATATCTGATGGATCCATCTAATGGCTTATATTTTTGAAATATATGAATAATATATCTGCCATCGTTATGTATGCCAGAACAAATTCATAAAAAAACAGTAAAAGAACAGATAGTTCTAGATTCTTATAGGAGCCAGGAATATGTAAATGCATTAAAACAGAATAATAAATAGCTCGAAAAATGCGAAAAGAACCTGCAGCTATTACGTGAATTCTTTGAGAAATGATCAATAGCTAGTTTTACTATCAATAGATTGATAACATCATCCACTCGAGAAATGAAGACATGTGACAAGATTTTACTAGGGTACTGGCTTCGTATTACTTCGCATCAATATTTGAAAATCATTTTTTAGTTCGGTTTTGATTTTTAGCAGCTGAAAAGTTTTAGTTCAATATTTTTTTCTGAATTTGAAGTGTAATACTACCAGCGTCACAATATACGTCGAATATCGAATATGTTCATATCCGTTTATTTCAGACTCAAGGTTGTCATTGGAAATTCAGTATATAATTTCTGCTGAAACTAATTCTTTGCCATACCCGATAAATTTAAATTGAATTACAACATAACCTTATTCAAGTCAGTCCTAAGCATACCTATCGGAAGTTTGAGATCCGTGGGCACGTTTATTGATCTAATTTATTATACGACCTTATCCATGTAAAATATTTCAACCTAATCTACTCTGAACACTGAAGTGTAAAAAGAGGCGTCGCTGTCTTACTCGAACTTAATCTGATTTATTTTGGTATTAGTATAAATTATTTAGATTAAGCAACCCTAGGGCATTTTTCGATAATGATTGGTAATTTACATAATCGCTCAATTAAATGGTGATAATTTTGGATGGTATATTTAAAGGAAGCGTCAGGATATGAGGAAGTGAATTTTCATTTGTCGACTGAATGATGTCAATTTTCAGCTATTATATTACATATTTACATTATTAATTGACATTAAAAAATAAAATTAAAGAAGGAAGTGAAGGAAGAGACTCCGAGGTAGTTCCGTGTACTGAAGTATTTGATAATCAATTATTATATTCAGATATAAATATATGTTATATATTCAAGTTTAGTTTTTAAGGCTTCCGTAGTTTGGTTGAAAAAATTTTCTGAATATGTATATATATATATATATATATATATATATATATATATATATATATATATATTCTACAGATATGGGTTTCTGCCAAGACGTGAGTAATATATATATATATATATATATATATATATATATATATATATATATATTTATATATATATATGTTCAGAAAGATTTCCGCAATCGGAAGTATTTGAAAAACTTGGTTCACGGAATGAACCGCGTAAAATATTTGAAAAATCTCGACGTTTCGGCTCCTTTTGCGGAGCCATCTTCAGGAGAATTAGAAGGGGAATAATTCAGAATCGTGGCCTCAATCTGCCTACTCCACGATTCGAATTAAGAGGAATCGGAAACAATACGATTGCGTGGTCTCAACCTGCCTATTCCACTAACCGTACTGCTTCCTGTCAACTCTGAAGTCTCAACCTGCCTATTCTTCAGAGTCAACTGACGGGCCGATCGTCGCGTGGCCATATTCATAGGGGAGGGGGGCGGTTACTCACGCTCATCAGTGCGGGATGCACTCTGATTGGGTGTGACATGGCGACCACTGAGAAGTGGTTTCCATGCTGATGGGAGTCTGTGACTGTCATCTCTGGTGTTCAAACAATTTGGACGTTTTTCTATTTCTATAGCTTCACGGAAAATTCGGGATTTGAAAGATCGGACGGGAGCAATAGTTCTTGTATTGGGGGAATCGATAATGTGGCCTGTTTGGGTGTGATGTTGGGAAAGGGCGTTGGTGATATCGGAGTGTCTTACTGAAAGTGAATGTTCTTTGGCACGGACCTGAATTCGTCGGTTCGTTTGTCCTATATAAGAACGAGAACAATTGGAACAGGGAATCTCATAAACACCGTGATTTTCGTTAGGAATTTTATCCTTGACGAATCTGACCAGATGGGAGAGTTTTTGTTGAGTGGTGAATATTGTTTTGATGTTTGTGTTTTTGAGAGATCTTGCGATCTTATCTGTTACTCCTTTGATGTAAGGAAGAAATAATTTAGGTGTAGATTCTTGTTCAGTGGAATTGGAAGGAGGTAGAGGTGGGGTGATGTTTGTGTGTTTGTGTATGTTATTGTTGATTTGATATGTGTTGTAACCGTTCTGTAATAATATATGTTTTAGAGTATTGAGTTCTGATTCACGGTGTTCGTCGTCAGATAGTCGAATGGAGCGGAAGATTAGAGTATTAACTACAGAGTTAAGTTGAGAAGGATGGTGGTGAACGCCCAGTCTCACCACGTTATCTGAACGCCCAGTCTCACCACGTTATCTGAACGCCCAGTCTCACCACGTTATCTGAATGCCCAGTCTCACTGAAGAGTAGGCAGGTTGAGAGTTGACAGGAAGCAGTACGGTTAGTGGAGTAGGCAGGTTGAGACCACGCAATCGTATTGTTTCCGATTCCTCCTAATTCGAATCGTGGAGTAGGCAGATTGAGTACACGATTCTGAATTATTCCCCTTCGAATTCTCCTGAAGATGGCTCCGCAAAAGGAGCCGAAACGTCGATATTTTTCGAATCTTTTACGCGGTTCACTCCGTGAACAAAGATTTTCATATATATATATATATATATATATATATATATATATATACATATATATATATATATATATATATATATATATATATGTATATATATATATATATATTAATATATATATATATATATATATATATATATATATATATATATATATATATATATATATATTAATATATATATATATATATATATATATATTTATAAAAAAAATACACACATATATAATATATATATATATATATATATATATATATATATATATATATATATATATATATATATATATATATATATATATATATATATATATATATATATATATATATATATATATATATATATATATATATATATATATATATATATATATATATATATATATATATATGAAAATCTTGGTTCACGGAGTGAACCGCGTAAAAGATTCGAAAAATATCGACGTTTCGTATATATATATATATATATATATATTCAACTAATTGATTGGGCCGATACTTGATGAAAATCCATTATTACATTGTAAACACAATGGCTTCTTCAGATGTATAGTGCATACTATATAGTATGTATTTTACAACTGAAGAAGGTGCTGTGTTTGGCGAAACAATTGTCATGTTAAAAAAATAAAGTGAAAATCGAAAACTGTGAAGTTTCGTTTAAAATAATATATATACAGGGTGTTTCAAAAAAAGGTGACCCCCTCTCTAGGATAGGTATAAAACTGAAAAATAATTGGGGTTGGCTCAGTGAAAAATTTTCATAACGCCATCTGTATTCAAGATACAGGGCGTTGAAGAAAAAAAAATTATACACATTTTTTAAGATTTTGCAGAAACTTCTGGCAGCATTGTAATGAAATTTTAAACGAATATGTTTTAGAAGCTGATACATCCAATGAATCCGTTTTTATGTCTGACTCTCATAGAGGGCGCTAGTTACACGGTTCATATCGAGTAGTATTGAACATAACTTTTTTAATATTAGATTTATTAAGCAAAATTTCAAGCGTACTTAAACATCATTCAATTTCACACAAAAAAGGTACTCTTGGTGAAACTCGACACTGTGCACCGTTTTCGGAGTATTTTGATTTACATATTATGAAGTAATAACCGTTGCTGGTATGAAGTAATGATAAAAAACGCATTTATTAAACAAAAATCAGAAAATTCAAAAGAAGCTAATAACATAAATAGGATTTCAATTAGAGCAGGTGTTCAAAATGTCCTCCGTTCTCACGAATACACAAGGCTATCCTTTTTTCTAAAGAATCCATTAATCTACTAAACGGTTGGGAGTCAGCTATCAGATCATTAAAGTGACGTTGTATTCTTTCTTTCAATTCTTGAGGTGAATTTACCTCTGCAGCATAAACTTTTTTTTTTAGATATGACCAAACTGTGTAATCCAAGGGATTAAAATCACATGACCGAGGAGGCCAATGAATCGGAGCTTCTGCAACCTCTACCAAGCCATCTAGTCGGAAAATGGTTAAACAACCAATTACGACACCTGCTATCAAAGAGCGGTGGAGATCCATCGTGCATAAAAAATAGATATCTTCGCTCGGTTACCGTTAAATTTTCTAATAACTCGAATAAGTGATTGCTTGAAAAGTCCAGGTACTTATCACCATTTAAATTTCCAGGTAGAATGTGATAACCAATTAATTTGTTACCTAAAGTTGCTGCCCAAACATTAACTTTAAATGAGTGTTGGTAATGTGTCACCCTTTTGACATGTGGATTCTCATCACTCCAGTAGTGTGCATTATGGGAGTTAAACATACCTTGTCGCGTAAAAGTGGCCTCGTCCGTAAAAAGAATACATTTAAAAAAATTTGGATTGAGGGCTGTCCGTTCTTGGAATGTTTGACAAAAATCCATTCTAACCGGTAGATCGTCTGGCAAGAGCTCTTGGATTTGTCTGTAATGATAAGGATGTAGCTGCTGCTCTTTAAGTATCCTCCAAGTACTTGCACAAGACGTATTTGTTTGTCTTGCCACATTACTTACGCTAACTGTTGGATTTTGATCGACTAAATTTAAAATCATATTTTCTTTATTAATGGTTCTTGTTGTTCTTGGCCTACCAGAATTTATTTTTTTAGGTCTCACACTCCCAGTTTCTCGACAACGTCGTTCGATGGCTCTAAATGTTTTTTTACTTGGTAAGTTTCTTCGAGGAAACTTTTCTGCATAACGCGTAACAGCTGCATTAGCGTTTCCTAAACACTCTCTTAAGGTTAATAACATGTCAGTGTATTCATAATTTGAGTACATTTTGATTAACAATATCTAATTTAACAAATAGGAATGTAATTATTGTTGACTAAACGTCACAAATTGCCGTGTAAAATTCATCGGTTATTACTTCATAATTTTCAAATCAAAATACTCCGAAAACGGTACATAGTATCGAGTTTTACCAAGAGTACCTTTTTTGTGTGAAATTAAATGATGTTTAAGTACGCTTGAAATTTTGCTTAATAAATCTAATATTGAAAAAATTATGTTCAATACTACTCGATATGAACCGTGTAACTAGCGCCTTCTATGAGAGTCAAACATAAAAACGGATACATTGGATGTATCAGCTTCCAAAACATATTCGTTTAAAATTTCATTACAATGTTGCCAGTAGTTTCTGCAAAATCTTAAGAAACGTGTATAATTTTTTTTTCTTCAACGCCCTGTATCTTGAAAAAGGATGGCGTTACGGAAATTTTTTACTAAGCAAACCCCAATTATTTTTCAGTTTTCTACCTATCCTAGAGAGGGGGTCACCTTTTTTTGAAACACCTTGTATATATATATATATTTATATATATATATATATATATATATATATACACATATATATATATATATATATAAATATATATATATATATATATATATATATATATATATATATATATATATATATATATATATATATATATACATGAAACAAATTCCGCCCTCTTTTGTTTTGTGGCGGATGCATGTATATAAAAAAACTGGTTTGGAAGATTTCTGCACCCCCTGTACGTAAACTGAGTTAATGTAATGAAGTGTACTCTTGGCGATTTTTCGTGATTTTGGAGGTTTGTGCGCTTTTACACAGCTCATCCAGATTGGGTTAGAAAGTTGAAATTTCTATTTGGTTGAGTCGATATTACAGAAGTGTACCGTTGTAGATTTATTCATTTTCTGAGGCCGTCGCCATTTCTCATTTTCAAAATTTAGCGTTTTTTAAAGATTTTCTAGTATTAGGGTAGGTATTAGGGGATTACAATGTTTTCTCTCACCGCCAAAATTTTAATGAAGAATTTCCATCAAAAAGAGCAACTTTCA
Organism: Cynegetis impunctata; assembly: GCA_030704885.1. Taxonomy (NCBI): domain Eukaryota; kingdom Metazoa; phylum Arthropoda; class Insecta; order Coleoptera; family Coccinellidae; genus Cynegetis; species Cynegetis impunctata. The sequence goes on from JARQZK010002891.1 coordinate 802,162, forward strand.
ATGGTCCGTTTAACCAAGATTGTGGTATTTTGGGTAGGCTTAGCGGAATTGTCGGGCAACATATGAGGAATCTATCTGACAGTCTTCTCAGTTTCTGAGATGCGTCCTGACCAAATTCAAAGTATGTTACAAAACTTTCCTTAAATGTATCATTTTGGATGTTACGGTCTACCCAAGCGGTCTACTGGCCAAACGCATCAATTTTCGGAAGGAGTTCAAAGATTGGTGGTACGATGTTTGCCGAGATGGACAGATGGTGCAGTGACAGTGGCTTCGCCATCAATAAGAGCAAAACTCAAAGCATTATTTTCTGTGGTAATAAACCTAAAACTAGTTGCCCATCATTTTTTTGCATTAATGGTGACTACAATATCAAAGAAATTGACAATTTCCTAGGCATTATACTAGACATGCACCTAGAATGGTCTCCACATGTTAATAAAATTAGAAAAAAATTGATAAACTCTGTACTATAAACCCTTGTGGTCATCGAAAGCAGGATAAACTCTGATTGTGTTCGCACTTTATATTTCTTTAATTTTCAGTCTGTTTTGTCATATGGTATTATCTCTGGGGTAATTCTCCTCCTGCGAAAGATATTCTATGAGATAGCTATGTTTGGTTAAGGTTACAGATGATTTCGTCGGGGTGTTTTTGAAGCTAATAATATCTTATCGTCCCATGCTTTATATAACTATCGACTTATGATCTTTTTAAAAGTGCATCAGGATTATTCTAACAAATATACAAATAAAAATGCAACCCGATGAATATTTACGTTTCATCTACCTATTCACTATAGTTCTATGTTTGCCAATGACTATACGAATTCTTAACCTACTGCCTGGGTATCTGCGGTTAACTACACAATAGATTTCAGATAGTATTCATTCAGGAGGGATGTTCAGAGTGGGGATGTGTTGAAAGTGGCGTTCCTCAGGGATCTATACTGGGGCTATTGCTGTTTCAAATATATATTGATGACTTATCATCAAATATTGATTCACACAGCACAGTTCTTTTTGCTGTTGGTAATACCGAGAAGGAACTTCAGGAAAAATCACAGACAGTCCTAAAAGATTCCTAAAGATTTCAAAATGATGAATAAAAAAAAACAGAAAAATTAAATGAAAAAAATAGTATATAAAGAATCATTCTACATAATTGATGAATTTTGGTCATGCCATTTTTAAACAGTGTCTTTGATTACATGTTTGTGATATACTTGATGGGTTAAAATTATTGACCTTATATTTATTGTTCTGTGAATAAAGAATAAAAATACAACTGAGAGTATTGAGGTTTTCAGAATGCACCTTCATAAACATTTTATTGATTGCGAACCATAAACTATTGATGAGTTTGTAAGTTCCTGTAAAATTTAAAGCTATTTCTCTCTGTTTTGAATTATCAAACTATTTTCTTTGTATTACTTTCATTTTGACTTGTTTTATTTGTATTGAGAATACTTATAGGTCTACTGAAGAAAGAAGACGGCACGACAACTGCTGATCTTCGTGAAAGCCTAGAGCTGCTTATGCAAACTCACTTCCCTAATTCCGTGGTCACAAAAGGGAAGAAATGGCCAACTGAAACTGAAATAGAACCTTCAGACTTGGAGTGGCAGAAAGCCAACCAAATAGTTACTGAAGACAGAATAGGCTGGGCAATACAGACCTTCTCATCCTTCAAAACACCAGGCATTGACGGCATTTACCCTGCCTTGCTACAGTGGGGCTTGGGCGAATTAATGCCGCATCTGATGAGGATGTTCAGGACGTGCTTGGCGCGCCGGTACATACCACAGCCTTGGAGGGAGGTGAGGGTGGTATTTATTCCTAAGACAGGTAGAATGGATTACACCACAACCAAAGCATATCGACCAATTAGTCTGACCTCGTTTCTGCTGAAAACAATGGAGAGACTACGCGAACGATACCTAAGGGACGCTATTTTGAATACACAACCACTGCATCCCAACCAGCACGCATATACCCCAGGCAGATCCACCGACACAGCCCCCCATCTGGTTGCTGGTCGAATTGAGAAATCTTTGGACAACAAAGAGTCCACCCTGGGGGTGTTCATAGACATCGAGGGTGCGTTTGACAAAACCACCTTCCCCAAAATTGAATCCGCACTGGCAGACAGAGGTGTTCCCCAGACTGTCAGGGGCTGGATCTCAAACATGCTCTCAAAAAGAACTGTTAGAATCAGTGTAGACAACATCGTCGTCAGAGGAATGGTCACGAGAGGCTGCCCGCAGGGGGTGTCCTATCTCCGCTGCTATGGAACCTAGTTCTCGACAGCCTCTTGCGCCGCCTCTGCGATGAAGAATTCTACTCAATTGCATACGCAGATGACTTAACGATACTGCTAAGTGGAAATTTTGAAGGAGTGCGACAGAATGCAGGGAGCCCTGAGAATAATTGAAATATGGTGCGAAGAGAACTGTCTATCAATCAACCCCAGAAAGACGGAGATGGTTCTCTTCACAAAGAAAAGGAAACTGGGGCCATTAAAAGCACCTGTTCTCCTAAACACAGAATTAAGTTTCATGTCAGAGGTCAAATATCTGGGAGTGACCTTTGACGCCAAACTCACTTGGAATCTTCACCTGGAGAGAAGACTAAAAAAGGCACACATCTTCTACGGACAGTGCCGCAGGATCATGGGGAAAACCTGGGGACTGAAACCCAGGGTGGTCATGTGGATATACACTGCCATCGTGAGACCGATGATAGCCTATGGAGCCGTTGTCTGGTGGCCTAAAAGCTAACAGGCAACAGCAAAACTCAAGCTTGGGCAGATACAAAGGACCGCGTGTCTAAGTGTGATCGGAGCTATGCAAACAACACCAACTAGGGCAATAGAGGTGATGCTATGCCTGCCACCTTTGGATATTTATCTACAAGAAGTGGCCTTGGCAACTATGGTACGCCTTGAGACTATTGGTATAAAGCCAGAAGTAGGATGTGGGGAGACTAGACGTCGCCTGTGGCTTGAGGCTACTAACACGATGCCTCTGCTACAGGTTAATGCAGACAGCATTCCCCCGCGATTTGTTTTCGATAAACCCTACTCAATACACACAAACAGTGGAAATAAGACCTCCGATGAAGGAACGATCAATATTTTCACGGACGGATCAAAGCTAGAAAAAGGAGCAGGCTGTGGAATATATTCGAGACACCTGCGATTTTAACTTAAGTAGACCATGGACAAATGTGCCAACATAGTTCAGACAGAGCTAACGGGCATAACCATAGTCGCGAACGAGATTGATAATAATTAGTAATAACAGGCTTAGTGAATCTCAAAAAAAGTCGATTTTATTAAAAAGTTTACGTTTAAACTTTTTAATAAAATCGAGTGTTTTTGAGATTCACCAAGCCTGTTATTGCTAATAATTATGAAAAAGTTATATATATATATATATATATATATATATATATATACATATTTATATATAGGTATATATATATATATATATATATATATATATATATATATATATATATATATATATATATATATATATATTATATTTTGCTCTATAGAGCTACTGTTTACACAGGTTTCGAACGGCTTATGGACTTTTAAACAAAACAAGATATATTACCTAACCACTACTTTCCAATCAAACCAATGAAACTCATACATACACAAACATCCATACCTAACCAAGAATTCGAACCAATAACGCCTGCTTCACAGATGGTTACTCTAACTCAACTCCACAAGACAAGAGTAAACCTATCATCGATCTTGTCCACGAGAAAATCAATTGAATCCAAGTTTTCGTCAATCTTGAAATTGAGGATTTGTGTTTTATTTTTATTGAGGCTAAGCTTATTGTTCAACAATCTTTTTTGTGTTCCATTTAATATTGTGTCCTTCTGTTAATTTAGTGCAGCATTATATTCTCATATGGTCGAAATCATTATATTATACAGCTCACTGAGAGGTATTGATACAACTATACCGTCCTTCATAGTTTTGAAAGTCGAAACATGTTCGAAAGTATCATCAATATTTTGACACATCTTGAGACTGGTTATTGTCAACATTCAGTTCAGGTTTTGTGTGATATTACGCAAAATACAATAACTTCTCTGAGTGATTGATTTAGATATTCTGGATAAAATGGAAAGAAGGGCTACGTATTTCATTCCTTGATCAAGTATGTCTTAAGGAGGCGGGCTGCTTGAGTTGTGGGGATGAACTCCTTCAGCCAGATCGGAGGATACACTTGCATGTACAAGTGCATTAAGCATGGGTGAGCCTGGATAATTCATGGAAGGAAGGAGGCGAGATAGACTTCAGAGGATGAACACTGGTTCAGCATTCGACTTTCTAATTTTGAAGCAGTGACTTACCTATGCCTTGACGAAATCTCTTAGAAAAACTCATAGCAGGCCAGTCGATCCTTGCGTTTGAACCCGGGATCTCCCCAATACTCGTAAGCGAACCAAACACTCAGCTAACTAGGTCGGTATTCTCGTTGAGGAAACACTGACCTCTATAATACTGGCAGTCATGCGAAAAATTATGATCCGATATTTTCGCCCCAATGGCTGCTGTGTCTTCATCTTAAGCTATTATATTCATGAAAATATAATGCAAATACTTTTACAGTACTTTTTTGAATATAACGGTTTTCTTCATTGTAACTAAAAATTTGTATTTCTCTAAAAAAATTAAATCTGGTATAACTAATACTTCTAAAAATTATAAAAAATAATTTGAAGAAAATACCATTATTTCTAATTTCGTGACTCATATTTGAAATTAAATTGAAATTGCAATTCCTATAAGCTTTTGGATCATCCCCTTCAAAAATTCACAATGAAATTGTGAGCAGCTGAGAGTACCTGAATACATAACCAACTGAGTTTTTAAAAAGTAATAACCCATATAACAGGTTTTCTCAAAAATGAACATATATTCTTACCCTACGGCATTTTTACTTTTCCGTACGGATGTATTTTTAAGAATGTAACGGAGGAGGCAGGCTGACGACCTCAATAAGAATATATACAAAAAGACATTGGAAATCTGAATCTCGATTCGTGATATTGGCATAAAAGTTGTAAACCTTCTAAAAAGTATTTTGCTTTGTTTGTACCTCGTTGCAGGCGGACTTTTCGCATAAAAATGAATGTGCACAATTGCAAGGCCAATCGCGACTTGTTTCATGAAACTGGATACTTTTCTCTGTCTGCATTCGAATTCAGAGACATGGAATCGAAAAGAAAACGATTTGAATTTCAGTGTGATGACCTTGACGGAAAACGTTTCCTGTGTTATACGGAAAGATAAGACGATGACTTGCGAATTCTCTGCTGTGGCAACATTATTGAATTCTAAGTTGCAACGTTTCGATAAAATCTCATTCGCCCTTCTCAAGCGGATGTTGAATAACTATTGAGAAATTGAGAACGAAACGATCTAGTTCGTTCTGGATGTGTTTCAAGAAACGACGAACTTAATTTTAGAACAACAAAAATTCACATTGCCCTTTGTAAATGGTGTTAAAGATAAGAAAGAATGAATATTGAAAAAGTAAGATGTTAAGCCCATCTTCAAGGCTTCCAACATATTCTCGACAATGAACCAGATAGTTCTCATGGATGCTTCTGCATCCGCTTGAGGCGTTCGAATAAGATTTTACCGAAACTTTGCAACTAAGAATTCATTCGATTCAGAAAATAGCATGGACGAAGATCCGTGGGTCACACTATATATATATATATATATATATATATATATATATATATATATATATATATATATATATATATATACAGTGTGACCCATTTTTAATGGAAACACCAAAAAATAAAATTTGAAGTTGTGAACCGATTGCAACCATACTTTTTTTGAAATGTCAAGTACTAAAAGGTCTACCTTAGGACAAAATAAGAAATGTTTAATCTAATTTTCAGGGCATACTATGATATTTTTAATTGATGAACAAAACTAAATTTGAATTTACTACGTTTATTATCACAAAATATTTTGAAAAATTTAACACTGCGATTGCAATTTCGGTCACTAGACCATCATCGGGTAACGACGGATTCCATCAACTATATTTTTAATTAGTCGAAATTAGAGATTTTTTATTAGCGATTTTTTTATTGTAAAATTTACCAGGCCACTGGATTCAGAATGTCCCTAAATAGGTATGACTCAAACTTCAAAATAAAATATTCATTCATAACAAAGTTATGAGAACTCAAAATTTGAAAACTCACACTTAACAGTCACGAATAAACACTCAATATCAACAGATAGCCATAGAAATATTTTTTTTTTATAATTTCAAGAATAAAGTGCCATCAGATAAATACTCTACAAACCTCCCCAGCACTTTTGAAGTCGTCTCTCGAAAGGCGTATAATTTCAATTTTCTCTCTTACGCTCAATCATTTGCATGGCAACAAAGATTCAAATTGAAAAATCTATTAGATCTTAGTTTTAGTTGATTTTCGTGAAAACTTGAATATAATTCCGTCATTTTCCGTGAAAATATTTACGCTATTTTATTGTTGAAATCATAAAAAAAATAGTTCCATGGATATCTGTTGATATTGGGTGTTTTTTTTGTGATTGTTAACTGAGAGTTTTCGAATTTTGAGTTATCATAACATTGTTATGAATGAATATTTTTTTATGAAATTTTGGTCATACCTATTTAGGGGCACGCTGAATCCAGTGGCGTGGTAATTTTTTCAATTAAAAAATCGTTAATAAAAAATCCCGAATTTAGACTAAGAAAAAATATCATAGTATGCCTTGAAAATTGTATTAAACATTTCTTATTTTTTCCCAAGGTAGACCTTTTGATACTTGATATTTAAAAAAAAACGTGGTTGCAATCGGTTCATTTCAAATTTTACAGGGGTATTTCCATTAAAAATGGGTCACACTGTATATATATATATATATATATATATATATATATATATATATATATATATATATATATATTATATATATATATGTATATATATATATATATATATATATATATATATATATAATATATATATATATATATATATATATATATATATATATATATATATATATATATATATATATATATATATATATATATATATATATATATATATATATTTGAAAGTCTTTCATGAGTTCTATTTGATCTGAATGTCAGAATTTAGGTTCGAGAAATACCTAAGTACGTGGTAACTCATTGTAAATATGAACAAGAAGTTAACAGTGGTGAAATAGTACGAAATAGAAGCAACAAATTGGTGTGACCCTCATACGGATGCAGCAGTGATGATAGGGTTAGTTGTAATATTCGATTGAGAATATTCGTAAATGTATATACACAAATAAATATATTGGAAATCATTTCACAATATATTTTTATTTTATCATTTCAATAGAACCATCAGTTTTCTACTTTCTAAGATCGATTTATGTCAGGTGAATTTATCTGGTACTTTTATTCTAAATTAAGTAGTCTTCCGCTCAACGCAAAATAATGTTTAATTGAATAATGTTTCTGATCTAAGAAGAAATGGAACAAAAAGAAATATTAAACAACTTTTATTCTGTTTTCTATAAAAATCATAAATACATTGAATTTACATGAATGATAATAATTTACACAAAGCAGCAGCCATTTTCACTGCATGCTCAATTCACTGCACTTTCAGAAAAGCTAAGGAAGATGTCTTTATTTGATACTTATCACAATTTTTACCATGAAATGAGTGGTTACTTTAATAATTTACTTGCTTTTATTAATTTTGTTTTTTTGAAGATTATCTCAAAATAGCGGGAACTGTAAATTAAAAATCAGCTAATAATAGCTCTTTACAAAATATACAAATTCGAACGAAATGTTTGCAAATCAGGTCTTATCTTCTTCTAATTTAAGAGCAGAATGGATAATTGGGGCAAGATCTTCCATCAACTCCAGCGGGAAACTGACGCGCACCGGCTCTTTGAATAGATTCCCTATATTGAGGTTGGGGCTGATATTGGGGTTGTGGTTGATATTGAGATTGTGTTTGATATTGAGATTGTGGTTGATACTGAGCTGGTTGTTGATATTGGACAGGAGCTGGTTGATAAGCTCTAGCATCTACAAAAAAAAATTATAAACAATGATTTATTATGAGGAGTATTTCATAATAAGTCCAACCTAGAAACTTTCTGACCGTAAAGAAAATTTATCGTGCATTAGGTACACTTACTGTTATTGATTGGTCCTACTGCCAAAGATTCAGCTAGTCCTTCGCCGTGATAATCCCCGTCTCCAATATATTCACCTCTGTTGAGTGCGTTCTGTACTTCAGGGGAATACTGAGATTTAGAGTTCTTGGCAGCATACTGGGGTTGTTGAGGAGCAAATTGTTGATGGGGCTGTGGATTCTGCTGAGGAATGTTATTGTATTGCTGTTGAGGAACGGGGTTATATTGCTGAGGAACCTGACTATATTGCTGGGGAACTTGATTGTATTGTTGAGGAATTTGCTGGGATGGTTGCTGATAGTGACTGTAAAGCTGTGCTGGGTCGTGTTGAACTCCGGGAAGAGATGTTGCTTGGCTGAGGGCTACTAACGGGCTCGAACAAGAGGGAAAGTTTGGACATGATTTTGGGTCTATTCCTGCTGGATATTGGGCAGCAGGCTTGCCACCAGCCAATGGTCCATTATATGCCCCAGTTGAAAGCGCCAAAGTGCAGGCCAGCATAATCTGAAATTGTATATTGAAAATGAAAATTCATTTGCAGCATGAAGGATAAAGATAATTATAAGGTTGGGAAATTCATTTGAAAAACTGACGATTATGATTTAACAAATGGATGTGAAGTGACATAAGTTTTCAATATTTGGCGTTTCTGATTTTCCTCATTTGCTGGAAAGTTGATTTTCTCACAAGTCATTAGTGCTGTTCTTCGAAACTATTATGTGGATTTGAGATCGTTGCCCACTCGGTCGATGGACTGGACACTACTGATGACCTCGTTGCAGAGCGAAACAGAACTCTACTTTTTCCATCGTGTGTGGCGCTGACATCGAATGTTCTAATATTCTCCTTTGAAAGATGAATGGGAATTCTATGTCTTCTAATCTCACGAAACTATCTCCGACATTAGTTGCATTGATGGATTCTGATGTGAATCAAAGGAAAACATGTGCTGACAATCGATTCATTTGTTTGGAGATTTGCACATTGATCAATCCGATGGTTCGGCAACGCGACTGTACTGCATAATCAACTTCACAAATTTAATTTCAAAATAAACGGCTGTGAAATATTACAATTTCTGTTTTCGTCATTTTCGTTCAGTGTATTTTCAGGAGACAACCTTTTGAATTTGAAAGCACTCAGGAAATAATGCTGGGATTCTCACAAAGTAAAATTGTATTAAATTTGGATGAATAAGCATATCTTTTGATACCTTTTTGATTATTTTTTGGCTTGCCTAGTATATTGCAATTTGAAGTAAGTTTTCTTTGATAGAATTGTTGGCATTGTTTCTCGTAGGTTTTTTTATATTTGCATGTGAAAGTAACCGGTTGAACAAAAGTCAAAGACAACTCAAATGGTAGCTTGGCGTTACCTTTTTTAAAACTTGTTCGAATGTCTTTTATGTTATACCAATGAATATTAATAGTCATTGGAATCATTGCTACTTTTGCATTAAGTAGACCAGAATTAATTATTATGAATATGTCATGGTAACAATCATTGTATTATCCAGGCAATTATTTTGAAATATTAAGTTTTATGATAATTGTCAAACTGAAAAGAAATGTCTATGTATTATATATATATATATATATATATATATATATATATATATATATATATATATATATATATATACAGGGTGTACGAATATTACGACAAACTTCGGTATATGGGTTATTTCAAGAGATATCAAAAAACATCATGAACAAAAATAGTAGATGTCTTTAAGATCCATATTTTGAAATTATTTCGAACTCTACAGAGTGTTGCATAATTTCGTTACAAACTAAACATATGATTTTTTAAATGAGGACTCCTGATATTATACCGAGTTCGAATTTTTCACATTTTTTTGAAGCTTTTGATATAAGGTTTTGCTATGTTATACAGAGTCCTTCAAAAGGTATGGACACGTTTATGTGAAAATCGTAGGTAAATCAACGCTTATTGTAGCTTATTGTTCGTTGAAGAAAAAATTTTTATTTTGCCTAACAGAGTTTCGTAATATGTAGCAATATCTCCATATTATATTAAATTTTAATTATTTTTCATTTTTTATACAGGATGGACGGAAACTCGAACCTTTCATTTTCTCCCCTATTTCAAATGGAACACCTGTATTTTATAGCACAAATAGAATCTTCTATTATGTAACTTTAATTTTTGTCAAGCATTCCCTATACTCAAAGTTTATAAAAACAGAGTTATTCTGTAATATTTATTATGATTCATAATTCTTGACCAATTATGTGAAAGCAATAAACGTTGAATGTAAAAAAAATCCTAAATAATAATAAATTTTAATGAACAATTTATTCTGAACAAAATAAGTCACCAAAAGTATAATCCTAGCCGTAATATTTAACCAAATGTTCAAAGTGTTCACCGTTAATATTAATGTCAACGATAACTGAGAAAATGTAATGGTTTACAGCATTGCCTTGTTGTTAACGGTGAACACTTTGAACATTTAGTTTGATATTACGGTTAGAATTATACTTTTGTTGACTTGTTTTATTAAGAATAAATTGTTAATTAAAATTTATTATTACTTAGGATTTTTTGTTACATTCAACGTTTATTGCTTTTACATATAAGGTTAAAAATTATGGTTTACAATGAATATTACAAAATAACTCTGTTTTTATAAACTTTTGGTATAAGGAATGCTCGACAAAAATTGAAGTTACATAATGAAAGATTCTATTTGTGCTATAAAATACAGGGTGTTCCATTTGAAATAAGAGAGAAAATGAAAGGTTCGAGTCCATCCACCCTGTATACAAAATGAAAAATAATTAAAATTTAATATAATCCGGAGATATTGCATCATATTACGAGACTCTATTAGGCAAAATAAAATTTTTTTCTTCAACGCACAATAAGCTACAGCGCGTTGATTTGCCTACGATTTTCATGAAAACGTGTCCATATCTTTAGAAGTACTCTGTATAATATAGCAAAACCTGGTATCAAAAGCTTCAAAAAAATGTGACTAATCCGAATTCGGTATAATATACAGGGGTTCCCATTTAAAAAACCATATGTTTAGTTTTGCAACGGAGTTATGCAACACTCTGTATAGTTCGAAATAATTTCAAAATATGAACCTCAAAGACATCTACGATTTTATTTTTGTTGATAACATGTTTTGATATCTCTTAAAATAACCCATATACCGAAGTTTGTCGTAAGGTTGGTACACCCTGTATATAAATATATATATATATATATATATATATATATATATATATATATATATATATATATATATATATATATATATATGCACGGCCGTGCAATTTGTTTCATTCAAAATGCCAAATGCGCCAAGTTTCGAATGTGTTTTTCTTTATGTAGGTATATAAAATAGTTGAAGTACTACTAGTGCTGAAAATTGATATTCAAACAAACCTATCTCTGAATTATAAAAAATAATGAAGGACCGTTCGCTCTTACAAGATTTTTCTATTAAAGGTTCATTTGTATTTTATTTTTGAAGTATGTTTTTATTTAATTGATGAACACAGTGAAATTCATAAACCAAGGTAGTTCCCTGATTTCGAATAGATTAAAAAGAAGGCTTGTAGTATGGTCAATCTGGCTATTCAACATGAGGCCTGAATATTGATATTTATTCAACTGTAGCGATTTTAGAAAATTAAGTTTCCTTCTCTTATTTTCCGCATATAATATTTCAAAGTTCGAATGGAATATGTGATTTTCATGCATTGAGTGGTTTGCATATTATGAATCCGACTTGTGATTAACAAAGCTCCGTTTATGTTCTGAAATTCTGGTCTGTAAGCTCCGAAACTTTTAGTTATATGAAAAAAAATATTTAATTTTATATTCTACTGATTAATTGTTTTTGTGGAATTTTGATTTATTATACTTTGTATTTTAAGGTTTCATCGATTTTGACGTGCATTGTAGCATTTTTGTATATATCTTGTACTACGGCATTATATCTTGAGTCATTGTTCATGGCATCTAAAAAGGACCATGTTTCAATTGAATCGAATGCCTTATGCAAATCTACAAATGCTAGATGTAGAGGGATGTTATATTCAGTTGTCTTTTCTATAAATGCGCGTAGTGTTTGTAGGTGGTCTGTGGTACTAAACCTAGTTCTAAACCCAGCTTGTTCGACGGGCTGATAAAAATCAAATTTTCGTCTCAGGTCGTTTCGAAGAGGTCTTCAAAAAGCTGAACTGGGAACAAAAAGGTATTAAAATGGATGGATCATTTCTCAACCACCTGCGCTTTGCAGACGACATTGTCCTAATCTCAGAACATTAAAACGAACTAAAGGATATGATGCAACAACTAAATGAGGCCTCAGAAAGTATAGGGTTGAGAATGAACATAAGTAAAACCAAGATCATGTCACCAACCAACATACAATTATCGTTATCAAACACAACTATAGAAAACGTTGACGAATATATATATATCTTGGGCATGTCATAAAACTGGGGAAAGACAATCAAAAATTGGAAGTAACTCGACGAGTAGGCCTAACATGGGCGGCGTTTGGTAAATTAAAAAACATCCTGAAAAACCTAGATATTCCAATAAATATAAAACGTAAAGTGTATGATACGTGTATTCTACCAGTGGCAACATACGGCCTAGAGACAATGACCCTTACAATGCGCAGTGCAAATCGCCTGAAAATAACACAGAGGGCAATGGAACGGGCAATGCTTGGAATCTCATTAAGGGATAGGATTCCTAACGAGGAAATAAGAAGGCGAACAAGAGTAACCGATATAGTGCAGCGCGTCGCTGAGTTGAAATGGGGATGGGCAGGACATGTGGCAAGACAGGACGATGCAAGGTGGACAAATAAAGTGACCAACTGGCGTCCCAGAGAGACCAAACGAAGTAGAGGCAGGCCACAAAAGCGGTGGATGGACGATATAAGGGCAGTAGCCGGTAAGAACTGGATACAACTGGCTCATGATCGACATGGATGGAAGACACTTGGAGAGGCCTATGTTCAGAAGTGGACGGAAGAGGGCTGAAGAAGAAGATACTTTATATGCTTTCCTAAGTTATTCCCGATAGGGTAAGAATTGTTAAAATAATAAGGGAATAGAACTAAATGTCCTAGAATCGCTACAGATTAATAAATATTTAGGTATCCTATTGAATAACCAGTTTACTCATACTACAAACCCCTTCTTAATTGTATCAAAATCATGAAACTACCTAACTAATAGTTCAGTATGGAATTGCCACCGTAGCTGAATCACCGTTTTCAATAAATTAGATACAATGCGTTTGTATCTAATTTGTTGTATACAAATATTTGTTGTTATTGAAGGTATTCGGGACCTGTATCATTTCTTGCACTTGGCATCCGTAGAAGCCAAATCGTACAAAACGTAAATCACCAAAACGTACGTCACGCGTTATTGTTGTTAATATACGTGTAAATTGTTATTTAACCGTTGCTTCAATAAACTAATATACAGCGATGTTTCCTACAGGGTTTCACTACTTTCGCAATAATGATGAAGTTATTAACAGAAAAAAATACGTGATCATCAGAGTTCCGTTACTAAAGTCGCATTTTTCGCTCGAAGTGCATCGCTTCGAGATGCGATTATAAAACCGAAATAAAAAGTAGATAATAAAAATAAAAAAATTATTTATTTTATGGAAAAAAAATTCGTGCATCGCGTTCTGAGAGCGAAGCAGGTCGAGGTGCAATTCAAAGCAAATAGTCCGCGAGAAGTGCGACGCGGTTGCAGAAGAGAATTGAAACCCATATAGGATCATATTTCAATATGAACTCCATCTACGTACCAAATTTCAACCTCAAACTCAATTTGCAGAAGCTGTAGAGATGAGCAAATTTCCAAAAACAATGAAAAAACAAGAAATATCTACGTAAAAATAGAAGCAGTTGGACAAATTCATTAAAATTTCAGTTCATTTAGTTTGATGGGAGTCGCTGAAAATGCCATTATGTACAGGGGAATATATATACAGGGTGTTCGGCACATGAAGCACCAAAAATTGTTAGGGTATTGTTGGCATCATTTGCTACCTTTTTTCATTGGACCCTGGGAGCTAAGACTCACAGTTAAGGAGATATAATAAAAAAAAAATTTCCTTCAAAACATCATAAGTTTTTCATTAATACCTGTAAAAGCCCAATTTTTTCAATCGAATGTTCTGTGCTTGTTCAAATAGTCAATAGTTTTCATTACAACTGTTGGTACCAAAGGCACATGCGAGGATTTTTATTCCACATGGTGATTTTGTGAAAATGAATCAACTTGAAAATTCAATATTGAAAAAAGTAACATTAATCGAGAGCTTCACTTTTCTTTAAAAATTTCTTTACTTAATGAGCTTTTTAACGGTATGCTACACTTTGCTAAGAAAAAAAATATTTCTGCTTCAAATTGCGGATATTCCTTCAGAAAGACGGAGAACGTTCGCACAATTTTATTTTTATGATCGTTTATTTGAACAAAAGTTAAACTAATGACAATAATTTGATATATAACTGTTCTCTAGTTATAAATTTTGTTCGAACTGTTCTGCCTTATTCCAAATTATGACAATAATTTAATATATAACTGTTCTCTAGTTATAAATTTTGTTCGAACTGTTCTCCCTTATTCCAAATGTCGGGCCCCTCTTTCTTACTTCAGCCGTTATTGTAGCTAGTTATTTGTTGTAGCAGAAATATTTCTCTTTTTGCTCGTACAAAATGTGATTTTGATATTGTTTATTTGAACAAAAGATAAACTAATACCAAATATTGAATACCTACCTACTCTCTTGTTGATCATTTTGTTGAAAATTTTTTTCTGTTGAAGCAGAAATGTTTTTTTTTGAACAAAATGTGTATGTACCAAGAGAGCAGACAGGTATTAGATTATTATAAGTAGTAATTTTTGTTCAAATAAACGATCATAAAATCACATTCTGATCGAACAAAAAAGAGAAATATTTCTGCTTCAACAAATAAGTAGCTACCGTAACGGCTGAAGTAAGAAAGAGGTGCCAGACGTGAATTAGGAACAAGGGAGAACAGTTCGAACAAAATTTATAACTGAAGAACAGTTATATATTGAATTATTGTTAGTAGGTAGTTTAACATTTGTTCAAATTAACGATCATAAAAATAAAATAATTTTTTTCACTAAGTCCGAACGATTTCCGTCTTTCTGAAGGAATATCCGTAATTTGAAGCAAATATATTTTTTTCTTATCAATGTGTAGCATACCGTTAAAAAGCTCATTAGGTAAAGAAATTTTAAAAGAAGAGTAAACCTCTCAAATTTTGTTATTTTTTTCAACATTGAATTTTTAAGTTGATTCATTTTCACAAAATCCCTAATTTTGTAGAATAAAAATCCTCGTATGAACCTTTGGTACCAACAGTTGTGATGAAAACTATTGAATATTTGAACAAGCACACATTACAAAATATTCAGTTGAAAAACTTGGCTTTTACAGGTATTAATAAAAAACTTATGAGGGTTTGAAGGTGGAATTTTGGGAAATTTGAGAAGAAAAATTAAAAAAATTATATCTCCTCAACTGTGGGTCTTAGGTCCTAGGGTCCAAAGAGAAAAGGTAGAAAATGATCCCAACAATACCCCAACTGTCCTAAACATCCACAAAATTGTATTCCAGGATTATTTTAAATCGGATTAAAAAACTACTTTCGCACCTGACTGTTGACTTTCGATAGGCTGCAATAGTTTATGATTTACGGGGAATATACGATTCAAAATACAGATCCAGTGTATGGCAAATAGACTTGATGACAATATACATAAATTAAAAATATTGCATTTTCATATATTGATTAGTCAGCACAAAAACTAATATAATCAGCTTTGTATACTACATGCATCAAAATCATGCTGAGGTGATAAATAATACTTCCATTGTTTCTTGATGAATTCAAGTTTTCCTTTCAACTCAAATTGATATTCAATAATATCAATTTAAATGATAAAATGTGTTGAGGTAGGTAGGTATTATTTTTATTTAAAACTACTATGGAAATTTATAACAAATATTCAGAACTATTGAGGAAGTGCTCTATTCATTCGACAATTTTCTGTAATGTTTGAGTATGTTCTGTATAAAAGAACACATAAACTATAATAATTTTTAATTTGAAGAATGAAGAATTTCTCGGGATTTTTCCAAGAATATGCTCGTTATTTATTAGTTACTTGAATAGGAAAAGAAGTGATTTTTAATCATATAAAGTGAGAAACTGATTCACAGAAAATGTTTTCATTGCAAATAACAAATAATTTCTAATATAAATCCATTTACTTACAGAAGTATGAAATTAGTCCGGTAAAATTCATATAGGTCGAAAATATCGGAATATTGTGTTGAACCAAATAATTTAATACAAAATCAAAGAAAATGAGAAATTAACATGTACCAGATGAAAAAATAAAATGAAAATATTTGTAGTTGTCCACAATTAAAGAAAAGTTTTACTCGGGAACATAATATTTTAATGATGAGGAACGCTTTTTTTTACTAATATAATTTCTTTAGTTCGCAAGTAATGAAATTGTTCAGTTTATTATATGATTATAAATCATCACTAAGAAGAGTGAGAAATTGATGATTGATTTTAAATTTGAGTTGATTAGCGCTCTGATTAATCAATTTCCTGAGAATTTATTATTTTTTTGTAACACTAATATCAATTATTGTTTGATATGTAAGATTTTAAGAATATAATAGTCTAGATTATCTTGAATAATAGTCAATTAGTTCAACTGCTGTAATATAATTAATTTTAGAAACACCATTTTTTTTCAAACGAAGAAAAAGAGAAACACCCTTAGCTTAAGATTGAATAAATTCAATTATCGCTTTGCACAGTTTTCGTTCACAACTTCCAAGCACTTGACACAATCACTATTCGAGTAAACGCTCGAAAATTCACTTTAATAGAATAAAACTTGCTTACCAGTTTCGAAATCATGATTCTAATTTTGCAGTTCCTGCTTGAACAATGTCGTTCTCCGAAAATTGATATCTCGTCTTATAGAGTGGCCACACCCTCGTTGGTCAACCCTGAACTTATGGGATATGGCCATACCCGAACCTTATCGTTATGAGGAACTCAGGAACATGTTTTAAGTAAACCTGATTACCATATCGGATGACTATTCAGATTAATTTTTTATTGTTTGGTTTAATTCTACTTTTTTTGCTATATTGTATGTTTTTATTGTTACCTATTCATTTTACTTATAGAAGGTTGAAGTTCATAATAGTTGAAATTTAAATACCTCTTATAATAGAAAAAATGTCTTTCACACCCATATGTCTAACATTAATAATACGTGTTTCTAACAATACATCACCCGTCAAAAAGTCGTTATCATAATGTGTAATTTTCAATTAACTTGGGAGTGTGTTAATGCACCAAAGTGATATTATCTTGGAGAGTTTTTGTATAAGAAGTGAAAGACACATTCAGTTTTTGTTTAGCATAAAGTTCATTGCGATATATCTACATTTCAATAGTTCATAAATGTGGATTATTACTCCAGTTATGACACAATAATAGTGATTTTACTATTTTACTGTTACATAGGATTATGCATATTAAGAGCTTTAAGCTTTATGATTATGAGCAATTACTCGTGCAAAATTTTTATTACGGAGATCCGTCAAGTTGGCTCATGTTGGTTACTAATTATTTGTAACCATCCGTCTATTTACTCTTTCTACACAATTAGCCATCTATTTATTTCTTGTATTCGATGTAACAGAGAAATGTATTTGATTGCATTTAGCATCTGAAGAAGGTGAAGTTTCACCGGAAAGTGCGTCATGCGTATATTTATTTAATAAATGTTTAAATTGTTTTTATAAACTATTGTTTTAAAATGTTTCTTAATTGACATCGTATCGGCCCAATCAATCCAATATATATATATATATATATATATATATATATATATATATATATATATATATATATTATATATTATATATATATATATTAATATATATATATATATATATATATATATATATATATATATATATATATATATATATATATATATATATATATATATATCAGAGGCGGCTCGTGAGGTTTTGGTTTGAGGAGGCTACAAGAGGTGTTAAAAGATACACCATAGGCGAAAATTTTTAGGATTTCAAGGTCAACCGCCTTATAATTTAAAGAAAATCAAAGTAAAACAAGCACCCTAAGCTATTAATTTGTTTTCACTTTCGAGTGTCTTACCTTGAGACCTACAACTCCTATTTACAATATTCCCAAAAAATCTTCTCAGCCAATTAATCTATTCATCAAATTTTTTTTTCAACAAAATAGGTACCTACCTACCTACTTAACGAATTTGTTAACAGCTGGTGAGAGCAAATAAAAAGTTATTATATATTTTTGAAGATTAGCGGGGTTCTGCGATCTTTAACGTTAGCAAAATGATCTATAATATCCTCATAAAATTTTTTGTCTTTCGCCAAAAGTTTTACCAATTCCTTTTCAATAGACAACAAACTAATATTTGTCAAACGATCCTGGCTCATTGAATTTCGTAAATAAGTTTTAATTCTCTTAAGAGTGGAAAACGAGCGCTCTACGGAAGCCGATGTCACCGGGATAGAAACAATTAGACATAAAAGTTTATAAACTTGGGGTGAATCTTGATACAAATCATTATCAAAAAGGTATTTAATAGTCCTCACATGATTTTCATTTTGCCCCAAAATTTCATTGTCATTATAAACAACACACAGTTCACTTTTTATGGCCACCTTATCAAAAAAAGTGTATTTTTGACATAAATTTTCCAAAAGGTTATCTGGAAAATTAGCCGAAAATCCGGCAAACAAATTTTTATTGAGTAAGTCGAAGAACTGCAGTTCTTTCAAATCAGAGAACCTTATTTCTATTTGACCCCTTATAGTATCCAAAATTTCATAAAATATTTGCTTATAGTGAAGCTCCATATCTGCGTAACTGAATTTCTTTCGGTTTGGGCTAAATTGGGTCGTATCATCAGTAGTTTGAAATACAGAAAATAGTTTTCTAAAATAAACTTCTGCACGAAATTCTGAAATATTTTCCAAAAGAAACTTGAGCCGATTTCGTGAGTAAATTACATCTGAAAACTTTTGCTGTAAGATTTGAAAAACTATTTCTGTTTGTTCAAAAATTAATTTAAAGATGTTTAAAAAATATATAAATTCCTTATCTTGTAAGTAAGATATTAATCCGCGTGCTGTATTTAAAGTTACTTTATCGGTGAAAAATTCCTCACTTTCAACTAGGTATAGAATTAAATCCTCAAATCCTAAGCGGCCCCAAACAGAGACATTTTCACTAGTAAAAAGTACTACACTGCCAATAAAATAATTTATTTTTTACCTGTGATCCGGTTAGGCAAGGATGTCTCTCATGATTCCTTGTATTAAAACCGCGTTTTTGTTGTCTGTTACGCTGCACCAAATTATTTAATTCAGGGGTAGGTCGCAATATGTTTATCAAAACTTTATCCTCATAACTTAGTGCACTAAAGTTATGGGATAACAAATATTCCACTAAGTCACGATTGAAATTTTTGAAATTAATTTCAGTAACCAAACTCATTTTAAAACAATACGCGAGCAATATGAGTAAACAAGCTGTTGTCGGCCATTATACACTACGATCACACTACGATTCAATTAATGCTTTCCAACGAATGCACTCGATGTCACGCGAAATTCTATAGTTGTGATTGGTCGACATTGTATGAGACTGGGCTCTATCGTTGTTGCCATTTACATGTGTTTTGCTTTTCTATTGCAATGAAGTATTCATTCGGAGTATTTGCACCGTTGTTTGCTTTTCTGTGGCAGGCATAATGAACGTTGAGAATATACCTTTCCATGCCTCCGCAGCGTTGCCACAAATCTTGAAATGAATGAAATGCAGTAAATGTAAATACCTTCTATCGTAATTAATAAATTATATTATATAATGTAGGTTGAAAGGAAGGTAGGTGCATAAAATAATATGATTTTGATTAATATGAATATGCTGAATACTATTCAATATAATATATTAGTGATACACGGAATATTATTGAGGAGGCTTAGCTTCCTTAGCCTCCTTTGACTAGCCGCCCCTGATTATATATATATATATATATATATATATATATATATATATATATATATATATATATATATATATAATATAACTTTTTGATAATTATTGGCAATAACAGGCTTAGACAGGCTTAGACATTCGAGATTTAATAAAATCTCAAAAAAACTCGATTTTATTAAAAAGTTTATGTTTCGCCACGAAATTCGTGGCTTTTTCAAAACTTTTGAAATTTCTTTGACATTTAGGTATTGATTTGAAAAAATTTGAATAGGTAGGTAAAAAAGACTACTATGTTTCATCAAAATTTTTCGGCTGTGGCCGTTCTCTGTTATTTATTACGTGCTATTCAGTCCAATATTAACATCAGAAACCTTTACCCACGTAATGTTCGAAATAGGTTCAAATTATTTTGATTTTGAAAAGTCAAAGAATAGGGTACTATTTATATATATATATATATATATATATATATATATATTATATATAATATATCTATATATATCTATATATATATATATATATATATATATATATATATATATATCTATATATATATATATATATATATATATATATAGGTATATATATATATATATGTATATAGAAAAGAAGAGAGTTTTCTATTGGCCTCTGCAGCCTCCACTTTGAATGAATTCTTTGAAAAGTGTAGAATTCCAGTGGTTCGGAAGTGAGGGTTACGTATATAACTCCACTGAATTATTATACTGAAATGTTTTACTTTTATTGTCACTATCTGTAATAATTGTTAAAATGAAATAAATGAAATTATTATTGTTATTAATATTATTATATGTAGATGGTTGAAACAGCAACTTCTTCATCATGGTCTCTAAAAGTATTTGAATGACTTTATTTTGAAATTCAAATAAATAAACCATCATTATGCTGAATCAAATTAGAAATGATCAAATTCCACTTTGTTGTTAACTACAGAATGAATGATATTCTGAATTTTGTTTCGAAAAATAAATTTTTTTATTGTTTTCTCAGTCTAGTAGAATTTATAGCAATTGGAATTACTTGATGTAAATACATTTCAATGAGAAAAAAAGAATGGCAACATTCTTGGATTTCATTTGGATTCAAACTAAATTCAGCAGGGCTCTTCAAAGAAGGTTTATATTTTTCTATATAATAGTAGTCAAAATTCGAAAGTAATTCATGAAATTTTGAAGTTTGAATATTATCGAGTTTTTTTCGTCAAAGAATATGATCACTACTTTATTATTCAATACAGGCCTGTATTCATAAAAAATCACGGCTACAAAAATTATATTCCATGGTCCGTTTTGATTGGAAATTCGATCGTATCTGCATCGGAAACATCAAACTTACGACGCTCTATTCTTGTGAACGAGTTTCCGATCAAAACGGGACCCATCCAGTACCATAAACCCGGTCCGAAACGGTCCCGCAGGACACGATTCTTGTAGCCCTTTTTCTCTTCTCGGCTGCTGCAATAATTGTAAAAATTCAAACTTTAGCCGCCCCTAATGCCCAAAATCCAGAATCAATTATGTAAAATCTCACAAACGTCCGTCCACGCAAAAAAGGGTACAGTTTTCTTTTCATGTATTAATAAATAGATTTCTGTGGTGTGAGAATGAATGTCTAGCTATTTGTAGATAAATAGATAGAAAATCATTTCCATAGCTCAGAGTTCACTTACACATTTCAGAAATATTTAATATGTACCTACTTCACTATCTATAAAATGAATTAAAATTATAATAGCACTATAAATTTTTAGATTAAATGTCACAAAATATATTCATTTACCAGAAAGTTTGAAGCAGTGTATTCAGTTAACTATAACATTTCTTTGATTTATATATGACAATCAATCTTTTATCTCCAATACGTTTGTGAAATTCAAATTATCCAGAATTCCTGACGTACGTTAATAGCTATATTTGTAATAAGTGCGTAGACATAAAAAACATCTTACAACTAATAATTATACCACGTACCAAAATGTGAATGTATCGTATCTCAGAAAGACCAATTAGGTACATATAGAAATGCTCTTATATAAAATAAATGAATAATTTTTTCGATATCTGCTTTCGAATGAAAATTTGGAAGTCATTGCCACACAAGAAATTATATATAACATTGCAGTGACCATCACATATTTTCACTTCTCCTACATTCAAAAACTAGAACAACTTTATCATAGATTGAAATCTGCTGATGTCATGTGTTCAAGAAACCAAGTATGTATATATATTTGAATATTAACCTTCAGTACAAAAAACAATGTAATGACATAAAAAAATACAAGGTTTGTACTTACAAATTGACTAAGGGGCACCGTAAGGTAGATGTAAAAATTATTTTACCTTCTTCATTAGATAGATTTGGAAACATATATATAATTTTTAAATTATAGCTTTTTCGCTTTCCCATTATAAACGTTTGCTTTAGTCCTTTCACCACATAATGTAATATTCCATTCTATTCTTATTCGACTGGTGTTTGTTTGAATAAGAAACTGAATGAATAGGAAATATGTATTTTGCATTCATTACTAGAATTAACTCGTTTTCTGCATTACACCTTATGATTAATTTTTTGACTGAAACCTATTTAAGCTGCAGATGAATAAATTAATTTTTTTCACTTGAACCAGAATCTCCCACATAATTCTTCCTAAAATTATAATTTGGTAGGCGGACAAGGAAATATTTTCAATAATAATTACTGCAATCATCCTAAATTACGAAACTAGAATTACTACAACTGTTACTTCGGAACCACAAAGTTCAATCATTACTATAATATGAATGAAAACACTCTAATTGCGTAATTAAACTATTAGCATATTACACGTTCGTGGATTAATAATGTTTTGTTAAATTTACAAATTTTGTAACCAGATGTAGGCCATGTTAGGCGGAAATGTACGGCACCCGATAACTCATATGTCTTGACAGCAGTAGGTGGCTACAATTTTGCGGGCAAGAGGAAAGTATTTTAGGTATCGCCATATTAAAACATCAACGCGGAGCTACAAAGCCAAATGAATAATTATAAAAATTGTAAATTAGAAATTTCCTTCATTATTCATTTACATCTAAACAACCGTCTATTATTTTAGGTCGTTTTTGCAAATTGATGTGTATTATCTGCATACTTTCTGTGACCAGATCATTGTGCTCCTATTTAAATAATGGAGACAATGGCTGTAGAGCACCTGCAACGATATTCTTCCGATATTCCAGTGAATGAAGCTGAGTAATCAATGATGGTCATCTACAAGCATCATACTGTTTTCTGAATTGAGTCAGAATGGTGCAAGGAGTACCTACTTAGGTGCAGATCTCGAAGCATGGAAGCAGTATCCAATGATGGACGAACTTGAACCTTAAAAGCAATAATAGCTGCTTGGACGTAAACAAATTTTTAGCACAAACAAGATAACACAGTGTCTGTTCAGATGACTCAGCAACAGTGGAAATAAGTTCATGTCAAATGGAATTAACGCCTCAAAAGAATGCAGTTCATTGATAGGATTAATAATTTGATTTACTAATACTGATTGAGAATGGAGGACTCAAGTTTTTATTTAAACCCTAGTTGCTTGTATGTTGGTGGTCTCAAAAGAAACCGAAATATTAGGTCCCCAGCTGGAAATGATCTAAAGATCGCTAATTATGGATTCAGTTTGAGCAACCTAGATAGACCTCTTGTTGGTGGTGGATACAATAATTAGAGCATTGTCGTCATTATACAGATATTTATATATATATATATATATATATATATATATATATATATATATATATATATATATATATATATATATATATATATGTATAATATAATATACATATATATATATATATATATATATATATATATATATATATATATAATATATATATACATATATATATATATATATATATATATATATATATATATATATGTATATTATATATATATATATATATATATATATATATATATATATATATATATATATAAATATCTATATATATATATATATATATATATATATATAGTATATATATATATATATATATAAATAAATATATATTTATATATATATATATATATATATATTTATATATATATATATATATATATATATATATATATATATATATAAATATCTGTATAATGACGACAATGCTCTAATTATTGTATCCACCACCAACAAGAGGTCTATCTAGGTTGCTCAAACTGAATCCATAATTAGCGATCTTTAGATCATTTCCAGCTGGGGACCTAATATTTCGGTTTCTTTTGAGACCACCAACATACAAGCAACTAGGGTTTAAATAAAAACTTGAGTCCTCCATTCTCAATCAGTATTAGTAAATCAAATTATTAATCCTATCAATAAACTGCATACTTTTGAGGCGTTAATTCCATTTGACATGAACTTATTTCCACTGTTGCTGAGTCATCTGAACAGACACTGTGTTATCTTGTTTGTGCTAAAAATTTGTTTACGTCCAAGCAGCTATTATTGCTTTTAAGGTTCAAGTTCGTCCATCATTGGATACTGCTTCCATGCTTCGAGATCTGCACCTAAGTAGGTAGGTACTCCTTGCACCATTCTGACTCAATTCAGAAAACAGTATGATGCTTGTAGATGACCATCATTGATTACTCAGCTTCATTCACTGGAATATCGGAAGAATATCGTTGCAGGTGCTCTACAGCCATTGTCTCCATTATTATATTATATATATATATATATATATATATATATATATATATATATATATATATATATATATATATATATATATATATATATATATATAAAAACTTTGTTCACGGAATGAACCGCGTGAAAGATTTGAAAAATCTCGACGTTTCGGCTCCTTTTGCGAAGCCATCTTCAGGAGAATTAGAAGGGGAATAATTCAGAATCGTGGCCTCAATCTGCCTACTCCACGATTCGAATTAGGAGGAATCGGAAACAATACGATGGCGTGGTCTCAACCTGCCTACTCCACTAACCGTACTGCTTCCTGTCAACTCTGAAGTCTCAACCTGCCTACTCTTCAGAGTCAACTGACGGGCCGATCGTCGCGTGGCCGTATTTATAGGGGAGGGGGGCGGGTACTCACGCTCATCAGTGCGGGATGCACTCTGATTGGGCGTTACATGGCGTCCACTGAGAAGTGGTCCATGCTGATGGGAGTCTGTGACTGTCATCTCTGGTGTTCAAACAATTTGGACGTTTTTCTATTTCTACAGCTTCACGGAAAATTCGGGATTTGAAAGATCGGACGGGAGCAATAGTTCTTGTATTGGGGAAATCGATAATGTGGCCTGTTTGGGTGTGATGTTGGGAAATGGCGTTGGAGATATCTGAGTGTCTTACTGAAAGTGAATGTTCTTTGGCACGGACCTGAATTCGTCGGTTTGTTTGTCCTATATAAGAACGAGGACAATTGGAACAGGGAATCTCATAAACAACGTGATTTTCGCTAGGAATTTTATCTTTGACGGATCTGACCAGATGGGAGAGTTTTTGTTGAGTGGTGAATATTGTTTTGATGTTCGTGTTTTTGAGAGATCTTGCTCTCTTATCTGTTACTCCTTTGATGTGAGGAAGAAATAATTTAGGTGTAGATTCTTGTTCAGTGGGATTGGAAGGAGGTAGAGGTCGGGTGATGTTTGTGTGTTTGCGTATGTTCTTGTTGATTTGATATGTGTTGTAACCGTTCTGTAATAATATATGTTTTAGAGTATTGAGTTCTGATTCACGGTGTTCGTCGTCAGATAGTCGAATGGAGCGGTGGATTAGGGTATTAACTACAGAGTTAAGTTGAGAAGGATGGTGGTGAGACTGGGCGTTCAGATAACGGTTTGTATGGGTGGGTTTACGATAAACTGAATAGGAGAAGCCTTGGGATGGAAGTTTTTTTACCATGACATCGAGGAATGGCAGAGACCCATCGTTTTCCACTTCCATTGTGAATTGGATACTTGGATGTATGCCATTCAAATGATTCAAGAAGTGGAGCAACAAGTCTCCGCCATGGGGCCAGATCGCAAAGACATCGTCTACATAACGTAGCCAGCATGATGGTTTAAGGACGAGAGAGCTTGGGTTTCAAAATGTTCCATGAAAATGTTGGCTATGACGGGGGAGAGAGGGGATCCCATTGGGGCTCCCTTAATTTGTCTGAAGAAATTGCCTTGAAAGATGAAGTAAGTGTTGGCCATGCAGTGTTTGATCAGAGATAGGTTGTCTGGGGATATTTGATGTTTCTTGTCTATGATGGAAAGTGTTTCTTCAATGGTGATATTTGTAAATAAGGAGACAATATCAAAACTAACAATGAGATCTGTTGGGGTAATATCAATACTTTTGAGGAGTTCTATGAAGTGAAAAGAGAATCGTGGAGTAGGCAGATTGAGGCCACGATTCTGAATTATTCCCCTTCTAATTCTCCTGAAGATGGCTTCGCAAAAGGAGCCGAAACGTCGAGATTTTTCAAATCTTTCACGCGGTTCATTCCGTGAACCAATATTTCTGAACATATATACATATATATATATATATATATATATATATATATAAATATATATTATTATGTATATATATATATATATATATACATATATATATATACATATATATATAATATAATATTTTATATATATATATATATATATATATATTATATATATATATATATGTATATATATATATATATGTTATATATATATATATATATATATATATATATATATATATATATATTATATATATATATATATATAATATATATATATATACTATATATATATATATATATATATATATATATATATATATATATATATATATATAATATAGATATATATTTCGTCAAACTTTATTGACATCATCAGGAGTCTAAGTTTAAGAGTATAAAAATTCACATACACAAGGCATCACATCAACATGTTAAACAGTACTGATCACACAATGGGAACAAATCGCTCTAACAACTTATTTGTTAGGGAAAACAGACCGCACACCCGATAAACCTCCTTACTATTTCATACCGTACGGTCGATATCTTTTCATTCTATATATATATATATATATATATATATATATATATATATATTATTGTAAAAGGAATATCAGGATTCGGTCTGTGACAAATGAACTCATTCGGTTTGTATATTGTTGTTTGTATATGTTCATTTCTTATAACGAGTGACGAACATGTCGTTGGTGAGTTTTGTTTTTATGTTTTTGATTTTTTGATGTTTGAAAAGTTTGTATTTTACATCTCTGTATAGTGTGTTTTATGTATTATTTTAGTTTCTCCTGATGAAGTCACTAATCAGTAACGAATTATAGAGATTATGACGGATTAAGTTCATTTGTCACAGAACGAATCCCGATATTCCTTCTCCAATAATTTATGAGTACGGTCTATGATACATTCATTTGATGTATATATATATATATACATATATATATATATATATATATATATATATATATATATATATATATATATATATATATATATATATTAAAAATTTCTCACTTCACCTTATTACCTGGTCATTTATATAATAAAGATTTGGTTTGGTTTTTGGTTGTTCCAGGTTCGTAAAAATACTTTAAATTACTAGATTAATTCGTTTAATAGACGTTTCAGGAGTAGTACTCCCCTTCTCGTATAAATTAAAAAATATTTTAAAAGATCACAATCTCGAAGTCATCCACAAACCGCAGAATCAAGTAAAACAAATTTTCAGCAAACTAAAAACTGCAACACCCACTACAAAAAAATCTAATGTAGTTTACTCAATTCCATGTAAGGATTGCGGAAAACAATACATAGGACAAACATCACAAAGATTGCAGGACCGGATAAATGCCCACAAATACACAAAAGCAGCAACTACGGCACTGAACAAACACAAATTAACGGAAAATCATGATTTTAACTACAAAGAAACGAAAATACTAACAACACAAAGGAACAAGAAACATAGAGAAATACACGAAATGTTCCATATACAGACAAATTTAGAGAACACAGTGAACGACAGACAAGACATCAAACAACTTAGTCAATTCTACCTACCGTTTCTTAAAAAACAAGTCAAACTGAAAAGAATAAGAAAAGAACTAATACATCACCAAGTTTGACATTGACATGCCAGACAAATAAAGAAAATCATTTTCAAAATATATATTATAATAATTGTTTGACGATATTGTTTTTATAGCTCTAGGATGTGTTTATTTTTATGTTTATTTTATTGTCTATACTAAGGTAAGCTGTTAAACGTGTAATATTTGTGTAGTCAATGTTTGGTCTATTGAAGATTTTTATATTTATATTTTAGATACTGGAGGAAGGGAGTACTACTCCTGAAACGTCTATTAAACGAATTAATCTAGTAATTTAAAGTATTTTTTACGAAACCTGGAACAACCAAAAACCAAACCCAAATCTTTATATATATATATATATATATAATATATATTATTATAATATATATATATATATATTATAATATATATATATATACCTATATATTATATATATATATATATATTATATATATATATATATATATTTATAACTTTTTAGCTTTTTAGCAACAACAGTCTTTTTGATCGAAAAACCGAAGATATTAATTTGGTGAAAGCTTTGATAAAAATTTTTTTTTTTTGATAATTGATTTAACTTACTTTTCTTTCATTAGCAGAGATCAAATACTTCATTTCATGAATAATCTGATACTATCCTCCACTTTTTAATATACTATATTCAAATCTTGATTAACTGTACCTATATTTCACATAATGATCAATATAAAGCGAACAAACTTTATTTTCATTCGGGTTTTATAATTGATAGGTTTTTCAAATGCACATTTTTCCTACCGCATTCATATGTGGTTAATGTTCATTTGTTTTCATCGAATATCCTATGAAACTTTTAATTTTATTCATTCTTTCATACTTTTACTACTTCGAAAAATGTGTTATATTATTGAACCAATTGTATACTATCAGTTTTTGAAGAAGGTCGCAAAACCTAAACGTGATCTCATCTTACTAAATAGATATCAATAACCTTTATTTGCATAAGTTCAATAATCTTGAAGAATTTTAGAAAAAACGGCAAAATTCCGTACATTTCAAAATTGGTATTCTAAAAATATCCTGAACCTTTAGCTAATATGCTATATTTTATTTGTTGAGATATAAGTGAAATACTTAAAATCGGAGAACACTTCAACGGCCATGGGAATATGGATTGATAAACGAAACCAGTTTACCTCGATACAAAAATTGAACGGTCAGTTCAATGTAAAATATACGTAAACGTGAGATTTTTGAGTACGTGGAATGAAATCAATTTCAATGATAGGCTCCTAATATGATATGATATTTCAATCACAGATTCATATTCTTATTTAAGAATAGTCTAATTTATACCTAACTTTGAGTGACCATAATTTTTGAAATTTTGACAACTCTGTTTTCAACATAAAATGCCATCAATGAATGAGATAACTTCAAATCAAAAAACATTTTTGAAACATTCTTAGACTGTTTTCATTAATATCATAGAAATTAAACAAGTTTTAATCTAACTCATGTATTCAGAAGATATGCAAATAAATTGAGTATTTTGATATTGTATTGCATGCATATATATGTGCATATATAATATATATATATATATATATATATATATATATATATATATATATATATATATACATATATAGATGGGTAGTCTTGACTGGCTAGTTGAGGAAAAAATGTATTTGAATATTTTGAGGTTGCAGTCAGAATAATTGTTGGGCTAGGTTAAAGAATACTCTTTGTCATATGGTCGAGCTTTCGGAAATGTTTATATCCTTTATCAAGACATCTATAATAAAAGAACAGATTTAGATTTACAACAGCGTTCACAAAAAGTTAAAGATTACTTACTAACGTTCATAAATTTTGAAAAAGCACGTATAAAACGAAGAACAGAACGAGCTGATGGGTACAACTTCGTCACATAAGTAAAACTCCATTACAAGAATAAAAATCTAATTTTCAATAATCCGTACTTTCCCATCTTGCTATCTACAGGAAACCAGACTAACAAAATGGTCGACGTAACTTACTTTACTAACATAATAACCAACTTCTTACATAAAAATTGTAATAATGTCCATTTTTTGAGAAAAGTTTTTGATAGATGTAGGGGTTTTTTGAAACAACACCCTGATCTGTTCGTTGTGAGAAGTGATAAGGGTAATGTGACTGTACTCATGTATAAGGAGGATTACATGTCAAAAAGTTTAGAGTTGTTGAATGATGGAAGGTATTATAAAAGATTAAGAGGCAGTCCTGTATGCACTTTACAACAAAAGGCGAATAAATTAGTGTCAAGCATGAGGAGACTTGGGATGATTGATGGTGTGTTAGCTAAGTCACTGATGATTTATAACTCGGTTTCTCCACGTTTTTATTCACTTCCAAAGATTCATAAACCTACTCTCTCTGTGAGACCTATTGTGTCATCGATTGATTCCCCTAATAGTAAATTAGCCAAATGGATGTCTACAAACCTCACTAATGCTTATGATACGGACAATGAGTACTATGTTAGAGACTCATGACGTTTAGCAGTTTCATTAACGATTACCAACTTCCTGAAGGTTATGTTTTGGTGAGTTTTGACGTAGTATCACTGTTCACGAAATTTGCCTCTGTCAGTAATTATGACAAGTTTGAGTAATCATTGGGAGTCGATCTCACAACATTTCCCTCTCGATTTTGTAACTTTCAAGTCAGTTTTGGAGTTTATTTTTGATTCAAATATTTTTGTTTTTGACGATACGTTTTTTCAAAAACAGATTTTTGGCACACCGATGGGCTCAACCATTTCCCCAGTGTTGGTTAATTTCGTTTTAGATGATCTGGTCACTGAGTGCAGGAGTAGGATTCCTTTCAACATTCCATTCATTAAAAGATACGTGGATGACCTGATTTTGTCTGTTCCATCTAGTAGGGTTGATGAGGCTCTCAATGTGTTCAACAGTTTTGATGAGAACATACAGTTCACAGTGGAGGGTGAGGACAGTGATAGTTCCATTGCGTTCCTTGATATGAAAATTTTCAGGAATTGTAACAATACCTTACAGACAAAATGGTATCGCAAACCATGTTCGAGCAATAGGTTGCTAAATTACTTTTCTCACCATCCCATGAAAATGAAAATTAACCTCGTGCTGGCAATGAAGACCAGGGTAGTTAGGTTGTCACATCCACGTTTTTCCACCCAATGCTTAAATGAGTTGAGGGATATCTTACTCGAGAATTCATATCCAAAGACCATAGTTAATAGATTGGTGTTTAGCTCTTCGCTAAATGTCTCGACCTTTAATGTTGGAGGTAGACATGGTGAATTAGTTGATACTGCCCGTGAGGTTGACCATAATGTTGCGGATGATGTTGATCGAGGTAGTGGTGTTGTAGACTCCTCGGATGATGCTCATCGAATTTTTTTCAGTTCTTTACCCTATATAGAAAATTTAACTTCAAAGCTCATTAACGTTTTCAGGGGTGACAATTTTAAGATTGCTCAGCGTATGCTGTTGACAAATAGAAAGAATTTTACTAATACTAAGACTAAATTTAAAATTTTGGAACAGTCTAACTTAGTGTATAGCATACCTTGTCGGTCGTGTGAGGGGTCATACATTGGACAAACATCGAGGAATCTGTCGGGACGCATTACGTCTCACAAGAGCGATTGTGGCAGAAGAAAACTGTCGTGTGCCCTTGCTGAGCATGTGGTTGGGAAGAATCATATTATGGACTATGATAATGTGAAGATTCTCTGCATTGAAAACAACTATCACAAGAGAGTTTTCAAGGAAATGTTCTATATTAATAATGACAAAAATAGCATTAATAAGAGAACTGATCTTAACAACCTTAGTATCATGTATAATTACATTATTAAGTTGGAACAGAGTTGTTTTTCCAGACCATAGGTTCATCGTGGTGCAAGTTATATTTTTTCAATATTTTTTTCAAAATTTGTAAGATGTTTTTAACTTTTGATTTGTAGGGTCGATAAAATTTTTGTTTCCCGAACGCACCATCGGTTGTTTTTTGTCGTTTCGGTTGATTGCTCGTTTTTAAATTTATCAAGAATGTACACTCCACATTGGTGGTTTTAGTATTTCTCCAACATGAATTCGTCTGTTTCGCCTTAGTTGCATAGTAGCCGGAGTATGCAGTGGAATGTTTGTTTTTTCATTGTTTTTTCATTGTTTTTTCATTGCTTTTCATTTTATATTACTGTAGTCCTAGAAAGCAGTTTCTTGTCTAGACTACAAGTAAAATTGTAGAATTGAACTTGTGACTGAATTTTTTAAAATTAGAACAAAATTCAGCCCATTTGTTAGCCATTTAGAAGCAGTAACATTAGCTCATTGAACTATTAAAAAAGTGTGTTGCAGTTATTATTTAGTGGTAAAAAATTGTTAAAGAAACTCTTTTCAAAATTTTCACACCATACTCTTTCGGTTAAATAATTTTAGTTTTCTTTAAATTTTATTTGGACCGTGTCCCGTTTTATGTTGATATATCGACTATTGTCAATTATTGTAAGAAGATCACCTTATTGTTCTGTGGTTTAGTTTCCGCGTTCTCAGGGTTGACGTCGACCATTTTGTTAGTCTGGTTTCCTGTAGATAGCAAGATGGGAAAGTACGGATTATTGAAAATTAGATTTTTATTCTTGTAATGGAGTTTTACTTATGTGACGAAGTTGTACCCATCAGCTCGTTCTGTTCTTCGTTTTATACGTGCTTTTTCAAAATTTATATAACCTCAACGTTAGTAAGTAATCTTTAACTTTTTGTGAACGCTGTTGTAAATCTAAATCTGTTCTTTTATTATAGATGTCTTGATAAAGGAAATAAACATTTCCGAAAGCTCGACCATATGACAAAGAGTATTCTTTAACCTAGCCCAACAATTATTCTGACTGCAACCTCAAAATATTCAAATACATTTTTATATATACATATATATATATATATATATATATATATATATATATATATATATATATGTACATAAATATATATATATATATATATATATATATATATATATATATATATATATATATATATATATATATATATATATATATATATATATATATATATATATATATATATATATATATATATATATATATATATATATATATATATATATATATATATATATATATATATATATATATATATATATATATATATATATATATATATATATATATATATATATATATATATATATATATATATATCTATATATTGAAGTTAATTAATCGTTGGGAAATTCATTTGAAATATTCATGATAATTCAAATTATCCATTCAACGGAGCTAGTTGTTTCATGAGATTCGACGACATGAAATTACCATTCATCCTTCAGAGGAGAATGTTCAAAAATTCGACATCCGTGCCACACACTATGGACACACTAGACAGTCTGTTTCGCTCTTTACCGAGATCATTGTTACTGCACCGTCCATCGACCTAGTGGACAACGACAAGCTTTTTTTTACAAAAATCAATCATCAAGATTGTACGTTTCGGTGGAACACTCACCTTCTTTAGCATTAGATATATAAATATGACAAATAACCTACAAACATATTACAATCAGTAGAGCTGGATGTAGAAGAAAGGTAGTTCCACAAACCTTAAATACTCACATATACATAGTAGATTGGTAAAACATTATTGTTAAAAACATACACTATAAAATTAATTGACTCATATTTTTGCTTGCTTGCTATACTGATTATAATACGTTTGCAGGTTGTTTTTCATAATAGTTATATTTCGAATGTTGAAAGAGGGGGATGTACCTCCGAAACAATCCTATAGATTGATTTTTGGAATAATACATTAACTTTACCTGTCACAGCTAAACTTTCATTGTTTATACATATATATATATATATATATATATATATATATATATATATATATATAACAAGTAGAGCAGAATTATCGGTATAGCCCGCTTATAGGGATGCAGCCGTTGACACGTGTTTCGGACTCTTTGGTCCTCATCAGAACGGCGTAGCCAAGCATTGGATTGAAAACTTGGAGATGAAAATAGCACAACAAAACGAAATCCCCTGCCACGGAAGACAATCACACATTTGTGGCTTATTGTTTGAACTCTCCGGTTTGGGAGATTTGGTCAAACTTTGCCACGGAGGCGATTAATGCCATCCGCGAGATCTCAGAACCGAGTAAATAAACAATAATAAAGAAATTAGTCGCGGGAAAATATTAAACAAGTAGAGCAGAATTATCGGTATAGCCCGCTTATAGGGATGCAGCCGTTGACACGTGTTTCGGACTCTTTGGTCCTCATCAGAACGGCGTAGCCAAGCATTGGATTGAAAACTTGGAGATGAAAATAGCACAACAAAACGAAATCCCCTGCCACGGAAGACAATCACACATTTGTGGCTTATTGTTTGAACTCTCCGGTTAGCCACAAATGTGTGATTGTCTTCCGTGGCAGGGGATTTCGTTTTGTTGTGCTATTTTCATCTCCAAGTTTTCAATCCAATGCTTGGCTACGCCGTTCTGATGAGGACCAAAGAGTCCGAAACACGTGTCAACGGCTGCATCCCTATAAGCGGGCTATACCGATAATTCTGCTCTACTTGTTTAATATTTTCCCGCGACTAATTTCTTTATTATTGTTTATTTACTCGGTTCTGAGATCTCGCGGATGGCATTAATCGCCTCCGTGGCAAAGTTTGACCAAATCTCCCAAACCGGAGAGTTCAAACAATAAGCCACAAATGTGTGATTGTCTTCCGTGGCAGGGGATTTCGTTTTGTTGTGCTATTTTCATCTCCAAGTTTTCAATCCAATGCTTGGCTACGCCGGTCCGACGAGATCCACACACTCCCCCTCCCCGGCCCTCGGCTGCATCCCTATAAGCGGGCTATACCGATAATTCTGCTCTACTTGTTTAATATTTTCCCGCGACTAATTTCTTTATTATTGTTTATTTACTCGGTTCTGAGATCTCGCGGATGGCATTAATCGCCTCCGTGGCAAAGTTTGACCAAATCTCCCAAACCGGAGAGTTCAAACAATAAGCCACAAATGTGTGATTGTCTTCCGTGGCAGGGGATTTTCGTTTTGTTGTGCTATTTTCATCTCCAAGTTTTCAATCCAATGCTTGGCTACGCCGTTCTGATGAGGACCAAAGAGTCCGAAACACGTGTCAACGGCTGCATCCCTATAAGCGGGCTATACCGATAATTCTGCTCTACTTGTTTAATATTTTCCCGCGACTAATTTCTTTATTATTATATATATATATATATATATATATATATATATATATATATATATATATATATATATATATATATATATATATATATATATATATATATATATATATATATATATATATACATCTTGTTGATATAAGTTGATATTATAGTATAGTGTATTCTAGCCATATGAAATTTTTTTCTAATCGCCGCAATTTTTAAGTAGTGTTTTTTCGTGGGGTTTGAACTTTTGCTTGAAAATTTGGTGCGTTAATTGAGTTGATGTTAGGGAAGTGCTTTTTAGTGGTTTCAACTGATTTCATGTTTTGCTCAATTTCATAGCAAATCAACTTAGGGGGTTAGGAGTGTGTATGTAAAAAAAATGAGGTGAAAATATGACATGTGACAGTGAAGGAGCTCTGCTATTCAAGCATTTTATTCGATAATAAATTCCAAAATCTTTATATGTTGTTATTAAAATTGATTTCAATTATATTGTTACTTCAGTAGCTTCATTTAATATTTCTCAATTTTACGCGTAAATATGAATTATTAATAGGAGCGAGATATTCATAACCGGGTAACTTGGGTTACTTATTTTCATCTTTTTCCTTGTATGAATGTCAGAGATCACCGTCTTGCAACAAAGAACACAAACGGTGAACTTACTCACATAAATAAAATCTCGATTCGATTCGAGAAATGACTCTTATTATTTCAAATCATCACTTATTTTTATCGTAAGTGCTCCACCCACTCAACTGACCTTATTTTATTTTCTGCTAAAGCTGATATTACATTGCATATCAGAGATTTGCAATTATTTATGTTTCGCTATTACATACATAAAATGCTATTTATCTCAAAAGGTACTGCACCTACAAATGACCTTTATGATTGCAATGAATTAGTTCAGATGACCTCAGTTGCAGCCTCCAGTTCTAGCAATTAAACATTGATGCTGTGCCACGCCATGGATTATGATGAATGATACTGGATTCTCGAGGAATGTGGATTGTTGGGAATTGATACATTTTTGGGCGGAACTTTAATTTCCTTCTTCCGGTAAGAGGGACTAGTATATCGTAATGCAGAGTTCTTTCTTTCACGGAAGCGCTTGCTAAAATATGGCTATCGTAAGTAATTGCACAAGTGCTTCAAAATTACCGATAATTTTGCATGACAGCTTGTTGTCAAAAAACTGCATGTGTTCAATTTCATTTTTGGAGAAAATACGAAAATGAGCGAATGCAGTTTTTCAAAGACAACACGCTGGAATGCGACATTATCTAGTTATTTTGATGCGTGTAATTCGGAGAAATATTTCCCGAATAGAAAAATGGTTTTAAAATAGGAATTACCATAGATACGTACGATGCAATTATCGCAGGGCTCTTTCGCTTTCTACAATGCAATTATCGCTGTAATTTTCGATAATTGCATTCTATTTACAAGTGATTTTTGACAGGAGAGAAATATTCGCCGTAAGCAAAGATTTTAATAAATACTTATGAAGATTTTATAAATACAATATTATATATTAACCAGTGAAAAATTCATTGAATTCGTTTTGAGTCTAATGAAAGTTACCTTTTTGAAAATTACTTTTTAGGAATTTCGATAAATTCAACATTTTTTCCGAACGCCATGTTCTTCAATCAAACAGGAAATGCTACCCTACTAGATATAAATAGGTACCACTTAAATTCCTATATTGAACGAAAAACTGAGTCTGCTACTCATAAGAAGCAACCTCAAGTTTCAGAAATACAAACAGATACTAAATATTTGCTAACAGTTTAACTGATTGTAAAATATGCTAGCAGCTTGAGTTTTTGATATCTTTTGAACACTCTAGTTATCTATAAAACCCATCAACATCAAATGTCATCAAATGCAACGACTTTTCTGGATGAAAATCAAATTTGTGTTATTTTCTTTCGAATTATATGCCCAGATACTTCAAAATGTTTATTTGAATTTCACAATAACTCATATTATATTGGAAATTTGTACTGTAAGTAGATCAGTCTCATATGGCTGCTTACTAAAATTTTCAGAATAAGAGGTCCACTGAAGTCAGCAACCTTATAGAAATTCTTAAGTCATTGTCTTCAACAATATATTTCTCACAATTATTCACTTTGGTTATATTTAAGTAAAACTTTGAATGAAATTCTAGAAACCATTTTTCACATAAAATAAATACTAAAACATCAAAAGCATTCCAGATTTCATCGATATCAATGAAATATAATAATGACAATATGTTTTCTTTCAAAAAGATGCTCAACAAGATGAAGTTCTGGATTCCAATGTCATGAATACTCGCAATACGAATAAATAATATTTATAATTAAAGTATGATTGTATTAAAGTATTGAACGTGGAATTTCTAAATACACAAATAAATAAATGTCAGCAAAAATGTTCTAATAATAGGATTAATTAATTTCTGAGATTGAACTCCCGCATCACTCAGTAATAATGACAATTAAATAAACGTTTAGCTTAATATTTCACTTTATATATTATATACATTGAAATATTAGAAGTGTTTTTTATTTAGTTATCAAAATTAATTAATTTCCTCAGGTGATATATTGAAACTTATATTTCTGTATTTCAACAATCAGAAACGAAAGAAAAAAAGAAATTTTTTCCCTTTACAATAACCAACATTTAGTGCAGATATCAAGATCTGAAAGCGATGGAAATAATATATAGTTATGAAGCTTTAGTTTATTCCTAAAAATACAATAATGGCGCAGTAAGATTTCTATTGGAAAAATGATGATAGAAAAATAGTTCAGCTTCAATGTACACAGTTGATAATTTCTAATAAGTTGAAAAATGCTTTCATGATTTACAGTTACTAAATGAATTGATTTCTTTTTTGAAACAGATTCAATTCTTGTGGCCGGTTCCAAATTGATTTCATAGTATTAAGAATTAACTTTGAAAATATTTCATTTATAATAAATACTATAAAAATTATGCCCATTTTTATTATTCAATTATTGTAGAAATTAATTGGAAAAGGTATGGTCCATCCTTTTATATTTTCAATTAATAAAAATAAAAAAGCTATGAATCTAATGAAGTAAAACACTTACTGGATTATTTTTATTCAGAAAAAAGGTTGCTCTTGCAGTATTGATTGATCAAATAATAAATTTCATTTGATGATATATTTACAGAATATAATTAAAAAACCAAACTGTAATATTATAATATATGTTTTAAAAAATAATATGCAAATTTTCCGGAATATTCAATTAACTCCAAGATTAGTGGTAGCAATAAACCAATTCAGTCAGGTTGAAATATAACGCTTCAAATAAGTAGATCAAGAATTATAAAATATGCCGAATGTATTTCTAATCAATGAAGTTATAATTCATAGTCCAAAAAGTTACTTCCAACCATATCACATCCATATCAATTGCAGTGCCGGATTTACACTTGCCGGGGCCTGTAGGCTTTCTATTGGTGGGGACCTACTTAAGGGTAGAAAAAATTTGGAGCACTCTTAAATAGTCATGCAGTTTGTTACTATAAGTAATAAAATATCATTCTGGTAATATTTCAAATATTTAAAGTTACAAAATCATTTAAACTGTGGTCAATATTATGAAAAAATTTTATTTTAACGTACTCGCTCAAGCAATTGGTGAAATAATCGACTAATTAAGCAAATGACCGAACTATTACTACTAAGTGGAATTCGACAGTTCAATTATTGCAAGTTTCAAAATTAAGTAAAAAATTCAATTTTCAGAAATTCAATTAAATGGTGGGGGCCTACTTTTTTCGCAAAATGGTGGGGGCCTGCGCCTACTCCGCCTTCTCTGTAAATATGGCACTGATCAATTGTCCCGAACATTTTGTGTTATTTCATCACACATCTTAGGTGGCGACGATTTTCCAAATAGGTAGGTCCTTTTTATAAATAATACTTTTAAAATTCAAAAGAAAAAGTCCATTGGTGTTCAATCAGGTGATCTTGGAGGTCATTCGATGAAACTACTCCTACCAATCCAGTAATCGAGAAATTATCTATTCAAGAAGTCATGTAATGGAGCTGTATAGTGTGGTGTGAAATGTTTAGGAAAACTTCAAATAAAAAAATTATTACTTTTTGAAAGTAAATGGAATGCAAGTTGAGCATCTAATTAATTATTTTATTTTGTTTCTTTTGATTTAGTTCATCATTAATTTCAACGAATAATAAAAAGATTACTTTTGAAATTAATGAAACTGGATCTCTTGTGCCATTTAAAATTGCAGAAAGGGTTGCCTTGCTGATAAGGGGGATAATTCTACATCTCTGGATTCAAGATCAAAAGATGTCTACCTCCAATGCAAAATCGACATGTTTCGTTATAGTCCTGAAAATCCCTTAGCATTTAATATATTACTCTGGACTCTTTTGAATGCTGCATCCAGGCTATTGTAAAATATGAAGGGAAACTAATACGATACATTCAATTCAACGGAACTTGAAAAAATTTAGGTTCTAACGGAGATCATTTATATTTCAACACAACTTACTTATGTTCGTTTTTTACTCTGATATAATTAACAGGAAATTTCAATTGAAAAATACGAAGGAACTTAATAGGTACTTTATTTTTAGCGATGTATTAATAATTGAATATCATTGTGAAGGTTGCTCGATATACCACAAGTTATGATATATGGAATAAAAAGTCTGACTACCTTTCATAATTCCTTGGTTATTTATACGATTGAATAATCACAGCCAGAGTGAACCGCGAATTGTAACGTCAAGGAAGTACAAGAATTGTACAGAAGTCTAGTTGTACTACAAGTAGACTTCTGTTTATCAAATTATTCCTTACTTCCATAATAATAATAAATATTACAATACTTTTTATTCTTTCGTCATACTCATCTATAATTAGTTATAAGAATATAGTTCAAAGATTATATTCATAGCAGAAAGTTTAATTTATTAATCTTCGATGGGTCAAATTTTCCTATATTTGGAACAGATTTTGTGAAAACGGAAAATCCTAAACAACAAAAGTAAATCAAGCTTATCACCTACACAGCTTCTTCATTCGAAACATTAGTACTGATCAATGATTAATAAAATCATTAAGTAAACTAATAAATGAACACAATGAAAAATAATTTCAACTTTATCACAGAAATAATTTAGTTTTGTTTGATATATAAACCTAGTTATTTGTATTTATGATAGTCGAAAATACATGACTTATAACGAGTTTAACATTCTCAACTGTTTAGATTAAGATACTTCCGTTATGGAAAGTCAAAATATTGTCATGTTTACAATGAATTATTTTCATCAAATCAACAAGTCTGTTCAATATATATATATATATAATATATATATATATATATATATATATATATATATATAATATATATATATATATATATATATATATATATATATATATATATATATATATATATATATTTATATATATATATATATATATATATATATATATATACATATATATTTGGAAAAAAGTTTCCTTTTTTAAGAAGCAATAATAAGCTTTTTTTACATCTTGAATATCAATGGTTGCTTTTTATATTCCATCACCAACTTTATTCTTTTAAATATGGGCATCTAGTTTTTTTCATCAAGAACCAAAAAATATTGGTACCTACTTTCTCGAGTACCTTTGACCGGGAATTGTTTAACTATGCAGTGTTCATTAGAAAAACATCGAGAAATAAGTACATGTATTGTAATTAAAAGCTGAATTTGTTACAATAGTGGCTACTAAACTTGATGAAAAAAACTAGAGGCCCATATTTGAAAAAACAAAGTTGATGATGGAATCTAATGAATGAAACGTCGCATTGAGAACTGGTTCATATCAGATTATAACAAATATAAAACATTATGAAAAAAGCTTATTACTGCATTCCAAAATAGGAAACTTTTGTCCAATTTAACTAACCTTGTAGGTCTCTCATTTACGAGATAGCAATAATGAGATCAGCTAATAAAAACGCCCTATATGTAATATATATATATATATATATATATATATATATATATATATATATATAGAAAGGAAAACTTATGTCAGGAAGCGGTCTTGTGACAAAGAAAACTTATT
The DNA here is from genome assembly GCA_030704885.1 of Cynegetis impunctata. Classification (NCBI taxonomy): domain Eukaryota; kingdom Metazoa; phylum Arthropoda; class Insecta; order Coleoptera; family Coccinellidae; genus Cynegetis; species Cynegetis impunctata. The sequence goes on from JARQZK010002891.1 coordinate 844,062, forward strand.
CGTTTATAATCTCTATATTTCGTCAATTTATTATTGACTTCCTCAGGTGAAAATCTACAAATGTAAAATACGAACAGTTGAAAAAACAGATGACAAAAAAAACCAATCTACTCATGAATACACAAAGTCAGTCACTAAATAAATTAACACGAACGTTCAACAACATGTTCGGAACGAGACTAATCATTAGGATTCTTCCGAAGCAAAGGATTCTGCTTGTTGTTGCTATTTCAATTCCAGGTTTTGCATCGCAAACTTGGCTACGCCGTTCTGATGAGGACCAAAGAGTCCGAAACACGTGTCAACGGCTGCTTCGACATATGCGGGCTAGACCGATAATTTTGCTTGTTTTATAGACTATTTCCCCGCGATAAATTTCTTCTTTATATATATATATATATATATATATATATATATATACATATATATATATATATATATATATATATATATAGTATATATATATATATATATATATATATATATATATATATATATATATATATATATATATATATATATATATATATATATATATATTTATATATATATATATATATATTATATTATATTTATGTAGCTGAGAGTAGGCTTATTGAGGAAAAGTGTATTTGGCTATGTATAGAAGATTTTCCCAGTGATCATCGATCCCCAATGCCGTGCCGAAAGAAGAGTGGTTCGCTAACGACTCTCTTGCAGCACAAGGTATGTTACCTTGATGTTTTTTCAACATTTTCATGTAATTTTTTAGTTAAAGTGAATAGGTTTATAATGTTTTAGGTATAACATAGATATCGGGTATTTTTCTATGAATTATAGTCTAACTCAGCAATGTTTTTAAGGACTCACTGCGTGAAGCACGTGATCAAATAAAAATATAGTTTTGTGTTATTGTGTGTTAGGTAATGGCGGACGATTTCAGTGGAGTTATCCCTTACCCATTTATTCATTCTCTGTTTTCTGCCTGTTAATGTGCTTGTTTGTTAATTAAAAATGTATATGACTACTCAAATATGTTTTAGATACTGCTCAAAAAAAAAGCAAATGAAGGAGACACAAAAGAAAATGAGTATTATTTTCTAATTTGTTTTGAAAAGTACGAAGATTCTTCCAATGAAGAGTGGATAAAATACAATAAATTGAATTTATGGGTCCACGAAAATTGTAATAGTGGTGAAAGTATATCTGAAATTACCCCACGTGCTGTGAGGTAATTCCAGAGGCCAAGGTGTTGATTTTATTAATTTGCAATTCATAATGAAACTTTATTTTTTGAATGATTAGGTTTTTCGAATTAACAGTAATATATAACATTCGTTACTTTATCTGGTTGTTTAATTTCAATTCTCCCTTAAATGTTTGCAATCACCCCAGTTTTCCCTATATGATTAAATGATTAGGCGCAGATCTTTGTTAATAATGCATGTCGCATTTTTCAATGTAAGTAGGTATTACTTCTTCGTAAGATGCTGACAATTCCAAAGAAATACACAGTGTTTATATATAGTCTCAATTACATCGAAATTTCTGTAAAATATTTAGGGAAGTCAAACCAGATCACTTCCACGAATTGCATTGTTGAACAAGTTTAATAATGGTATATTTGTGAGTTCTACATGACCATTGAGGAGAAGACGTGCGTATTTTAATTTTCTGATTGTAAAGATTCTAGATCAGTTTTAAACTGTTACTCTATTTGATATATATATATATATATATATATATATATATATATATATATCAATATATACATATATATGTTTTCACAAGTTTTCACTAGCCATGGAAATTGTTCAGGATAAAGAATTATTTGAAACTGAAACAAGATTCGATAAACTAATAGTAAATTCAAAAAAAAATTCTATGATAGAAGTTATAGGAAATTGCCATGTTTTTTCTAAAAAAAGATCTATTGCACCCTGATCATGAATTAATATAAAGGTCAGTGGGATTAGAATATGAAATTCATAGGAGAAATATCTTTAAAACTGAGTGATTTTATTTATTTATTTTTATTTATTTATTATCATTATCATTAGCTACAAAGCTACTCATTAACAACAACAGAGTACGAGTTAACTCTCTCACAAAAAGAAAAAACAAAATGGCAATACAATTTATAACATCCTTAACATAATCTTAACTTAATAAGTACCACCCCTTAATTCTACGCATGAATAGCCTGACACATTGTGCATTTTTTATTTCCAAGGGCAATGCGTTGAATAGTCTCAAACCATCGCTGAAAAGATATTTCTGCATGTGAGTTGTTCTAGCAAACTCAATATCAAAAAGGTCGCGTGATCTCAAATTAATCAGGTGCCTTTCAGATCTAGTAACTAAGTATTCCTGCAAATATTCTGGCAATAATTTATTTTTTAGTTTAAAAATAAACAAAACACTACACATTTCTATGCTTTGCTTTATCGACAGCCATCCCAGTGTTTTAAGCATTAAATTAAGTGGGGTATAACGAGTACGATTCTCTTCTAGATATAATCGTCAGTTTTCTAAGAGACCCAACTGATACACAGTTATCAATAAATTATTCAAAAGGTATTACTAGAAATTCTAATTGTTGAAATTTCACCTATAGAATAAACAGTTGGTCATATTACGCCAATCGCATTCATATGCATGGAAAACCTAGGACGAAGTGGAACAACATAAAATTTAATGACCAACACTGAACTTTATGTGCAGTTTTGCAATGTTTTGATTCCGCAGTTATGGGCGATAAACTTTATCAGAGTTGTTGAAGTAGTTTGAAAGAGCGAGTTAGAAGATGATCTTTCAAATTTATTGTTCAAATCAAGTTGAAATGATCAATTCGTAAAAAAGTATAAATTACTGATACCTAATTGATATTTCTGATGACATTAACAGAGCCAATTAGTATAATGAAAAACCTTAAGGTATGAAACGCAGTGCATGTCTTTGAAACATCTGAGTAAGAATTGAAAATATGTACATACTATGGAATGGGTAAGTGAAAAAATATATCGATAAATATCTTATCGATATTTACAAACAGTATGGATATTGATCAAGAAAAAATATTGATATTTTGGTATATCGGTATTTTTGGAAAAGGTCAGTGGTTATCTGAAAGTATTTCTCAAATATATCAACATATTAGAGTAAAATTCAAAAAATTCGGAAAATTATAAAAAGAAGTTTCTCAGTTTTTTTAAATTTCTGCATTTATTAGAATAAATATAGTAAAAGTTACACAAAATAGTGAAAATATGCGTATTGATACAATTCTTTTTTTTTTTGAAAAAGTTTCCTTTTTTAAGAAGCAATAATAAGCTTTTTCAGATCTTGAATATCAATAGTTGTTTCTGAGGTATTCCATCACCAACTTTATTCTTTTAAAAATGGGCATCTTGTTTTTTTTCATCAATTTTAGTAGTCACTGTTGTAACAAATTCAGCATTTACGTATATGTTTGAGTTCTAGAACCAAAAAATATTGGTACCTACTTTCTCGAGTACCTCTGACCGGGAATTGTTTAACTATGCAGTGTTCATCAGAAAAACATCGAGAAATAAGTACATGTATTGTAATTAAAAGCTGAATTAGTTACAATAGTGGCTACTAAACTTGATGAAAAAAACTAGAGGCCCATATTTGAAAAAACAAAGTTGATGATGGAATCTAATGAACGAAACGTCGCATTGAGAACTGGTTCATATCAGATTATAACAAATATAAAACATTATGAAAAAAGCTTATTATTGCTTTCCAAAATAGGAAACTTGTCCAATTTAACCAACCTTGTAGGTCTCTCGTTTACGAGATAGCAATAGTGGGATCAGCTAATAAAAACGCCCTATATATATATATATATATATATATATATATATATAATATATAATATATGGGGGCGTTCAAGTATTACGTAACGCAATTTTTGAAGATTTTTGACCCTCCCTCCCCCCTATATAACGCGCCGTAACGTTTACATGAATCCTCCCTCCCCCACCGTAAACGTTACGTAACACCCAAGTGACCATTTTTACCTAAAAGTCACAAATATGTTGCGCAAAATACATGAAAGTCGCTAAAATACCTATGTTATTGTTTAAATCGCGTTTTCGTTAATAATAAACAAAACAAGAGATTTCTCACTAGCAATACATGCGAATAATGTTTATTTTATTGTTCTTTAATAAATAATCATACATAATGTAAAATGTTGAAATGGGCTCAAATTTGTCCTAATAAACTTTTATTACTAATCTTACATTTAATTATGCCGTTTTCCTGACTTGGCCTTGTCCTTACAGACATTTTTAGCTTTATCCACCATTATTTTTCTCATGCATTATTTGATTTTAGCTTATTAACAGGTTTTCACTTTGGGAACCTGCTTATTAAAATGGGTGCGATTAGCAAAGTTGGACCTAGGACCCCAAGATAGTTTTTCGTTTCATGTCTTTTTATGATATATATATATATATATATATATATATATATATATATATATATATATATATATATATATATATATATATATATTATTCATTCGAATTGTTGATAATAATAATAAGTTTTGATAAAGCCACGAATGTCGTGGCGAAACGTCAACTTTTTAATAAAATCAAGTTTTTTGAGATTCAACAAGCCTGTTATTGCTAATAATTATCAAGAGATTATATATATATATATATATATATATATATATATATATATATATATATATATATATATATATATATATATATATATATATATATATATATATATATATATATATATATATATATATATATATATATATATATACATATAGTAATTGTACTGATGGTCACAAGAAGTAGTGAAAACTTGCATGATCCTTTGTTTGGCTGACTAGGTACCGAGAGCTATTGGGGTCTAAAGGATTTGGCATCGGCAGGGTGGCGGCAGGAAAGTATTCTTCGGAAAGAATGATTTCAAAGCACTCCTCAAGATGGAACAGCACGATTCGGAAGCGCATTTAATTACTTACAAAAAATATTGCGAGTCACGGACGTGGGCGCTATACCATTTTTAGTTTTTCTTTAGCCGTTTTTTAAATTTCGTTGGCAGTTTTTGGCACAATTAGCACACAAGTCAGCATGAGAGCTTTTATAGGGCAAAAACAGCTGATGATGCAAATCTCCCTCTTTTGAGAACTTTACAGTATATCTACAACACTGACTACAGCAATGTGCTTCTGTGTATTACGTGTTTGAAAAACTAAACGAAAACTGACAACGGGAACAAAAAAAAATGACGACGAATACAGTCGAGGTATTCTCCATAAAACATAAACGGATAGGGTTGCCAACTTGGAAGAAACTGACGTACAATACAATCGAGGGATTCCCCGTAAAACATGAACGAAAAGGGATTCCAAATTGAGTGATTTAAGTTCCCTCTTATATCAATATGAAAACAATGTTACTTAACGCGTTGTTCGGACCCCCCTCCCGCCCATGTAACGCATCGTAACGTTTTGCAAGACCCCTCCACCCCCAAACTGCGTTACGTAATACTTGAACGCTCCCTATATATATATATATATATATATATATTATATATATATAATATATAATATATATATATATATATATATATATATATATATATATATATATATATATATATATATATATATATATATATATATATATATATATATATATATATAATTGACAATTAGTATAATGAAAAAGCTTGAGGTATGAAACGCAGTGCTTGTCCTTGAAACATCTGAGTAAGAATTGAAAATATGTATATACTAGGGATGGGTAAGTGAAGAAATATATCGATAAATATCTAATCGATATTTACAAACAGCATGGATATTGATCAAGGAAAAATATTGATATTTTGGTATATCGATATTTTTGGAAAAGGTCAGTGGTTATCTGAAAATATTTCTCAAATATATCAACATATTCGAGTGAAATTCAAAAAATTCGGAAGATTATAAAAAGTGGTTTCTCAGTCTTTTTAAATTTCTGAATTTATTAGAATAAATATAGTAAAAGTTACACAAAATAGTGAAAACATGCGTGTTGATACAATTCTGTGGCGATAAAGTACCTACTCTTCAAATTATTTACAGCTAATAATGCTAATTCGACTATCGAAGCAAATGAAGCAAAACTATCTGATACAGTTTCTTTCGTTCCATCCTTGGTCATCAGGGCCGGATTTACCAATAGGCTGGAATAGGCTGCAGCTTATAGTCCCCCACCACTCAAGTGGCCCCCACCAAAATTGAAATTTGTAGAGAGGAAATTTTGAAATGATTATGTACTACGATGACTGATGCAAATTTGAATGATCGAACTATACTCAGCACGGAATTCGATATTATGGGGAAAATTGACAGTAGCGATATTATAGAAGATTTCGCTAAAAATAAATCAAGAAAAGTTGTAATTTAGTAAAACAATTTTTGTTATTATTTAGTGGTTTAAGTATTGTATATATTAATAGTAAATATATTCTAATACTATAAGCATAGTAACTGCAGCTATATATTGGTCTATTCTGGAAGAATAGACCAATATATTGTACATTCCGAATCAATAAAGTAATGTTCAAGATATATAAATTAATAAATTAAAATTTTTTTAAAGAAAATTCATTAATTTAGTTTACTCTAATGATATTTCTAAAAATGCATATGACATCTTTATAGCACTTTAATGTGAACACGTACACCTAAGGCACTTCGATACCTACTTTAAAATCTCGAAATTCAATTTTTTTCGCTATAGGTACTACCTATATAAATTCAATAATGAATGACCCACAATTTATACTAAACTATAAAAATCACATGATAGCGAATCGTGAAATTTGGCGATTTTCGTCCTCTTAACGAGGCCCTCACCACTTCTCAGCCTATTGGCGAACGTAGATAAGCAATACGCCCCCTACCGGTGTCGAATATTACTAACGTATGGGCCATAGATTGCTTTGTTTACATCTGTTCACGTGTATTTTATATGAGAAGTTGTTGAGTTTTAATTTTGTTTGGGATCGTTTACAAACGTTCAGAAGAGATTAATCACTATTGTTGTGTATCCTATTGTTCATGTTGGGCAAAACAAAATCCGAATATAGCTTACATACCTTTCCGAATCAAACAAAGTTGGGAAACAAGAAAATGATGGACAGAAGAAAGGTGTGGATTCATAACATAAAGATTTATAAAAAGTGTCTGAACATAAGAGAGTTGATCTTTACAGTTTACTGAGAATAATTATTTTCCCTGCAGTAAGTTTGTGGATTTTTCCATATAGAATTATACCAACTGATGATGTGCAATTTTCAGCTAACCGAAAACGTAGAGGTTTTGAAGTCCAATGCTATTCCAACGAAAAATCTTCCACTTTTATCGAAAGCTGAACCTGGGTCATCATCCAGAGATTCTAGATAATTGTATTTTCTTTCATGTAACAACCAGAGATATTATTAAAATAATAATAATAATAATTAATGTTTATTTGCACAACCAAAATAACAGTTTATCATAACTTCTATAGCTAGGTAAAAACTAAAATATTCAATTATATAACCAGGAAAGAGGTTCTAAAAAATTCTAAATTCTAAAAAAAAACCCAGACTCTCAGGAGTCCACCGCACTTTTAGGAGAGCTGTTGTACGTCGGGAAAATTCAAAAAATATGATAACTCATTTCGTATAAAGCAGAGTATTCATGTTAATTCTTCTTTTATCTCATGTTGTTTCTTTCAGTTTTGCTAGTAAGTACTCAGTTTTGTCCATTATACCCAAAACCTCTGCAGTTGGTAATTAAAATAGACATGTCAGAGATTTTTTTTTGAAACTTTTGAAAGTTTTCTAACTTTTTAAATAAATATGTGTTCTAAGTTCTATCATACAGCCTTTTCATAATGTAGGTATAGGTACATAGTTCCTCTAACCAATTAATTTATTCGTCCTCTCCTTTATTTTCTTATTGATTTTCATGTTCAATGATAAAAATTCAGTGTGAATTTCAACTTGATGTAGGTAGCTTGTCTACTGTTGAACAGAGATAATATTGTCCTCAATCGAAACACAATGAACCACTGGAAAAAACGAAGTCCAAAAAAACACAAATTACGAAGCTTAACGTTCGAAAACTCAAAATGAAACAGAGTAGTACCGATATTAGCCGTTCCGGCGCTACGATCTTAATTTCAGACGCCAATAGACCCCAAAAACGTTAATCCGGCACTGTTGTTCATATACCTCCCCCATTCTTTTTTATTATTCTCTATTTGTCACCATGTTCATCTATATGGAATAAGCCTATAATTCGAAAACTTATTCTCAAAATTTATTACCTACCTTTGAGAATGCAATTCTGTTACCTTCAACGAGACTTTTCTGACAATATTGACACATACTGTAGAGAAATTCACCTTTTTTGTAAACAAGCTTTCGGAATATAGGATACAGTAGACAAGGGGTACCAAACTTTTTTGAGTCGCGGCGCTCTTTTTTAATTGAAATGATTCCACGACGCCCTACCCTGATATATAGTATGACTAATCGTAAGACATATATTGAAGAAACTAGAGCTTGTATATTTTCATTATTTAATATTTTTAATGCAACTAATAATTAATGTGATGAATTAGTCTACAAATAGCATATTTATTCAAAACGGTTCACGCATTTGACTTTTCACGTTGATTTTCACTTTGTATCGGCTATTCATTACAGCGATCGCCAAAAACTTAGCTTCGCACAGATACGTCTTCGAAAGTTTAATGTTGAGTCTTATCACTCAGAAAGAAGTATTCTTCTTTCACTAAAATCCATAATTCTGTCAATCCCATGCAGCCAAATTTGTAACTAGTGTTGAACGGATCTTGAATCCGTGCAAATCTATCAAAATTTTCATTTCGAAAGTGTTTCTCAAACCAGATATGAGTTATGATGAATGCCTTCAAGTATGGTTTTCATGTTGAAAAAGAACCTTTGATTGATCTTCCTTTAATTTTTCCAGCATAACGTGAGTTTTTTCATGAAAGTTGCGTGTTTTCACTTGCAGAGAGAGAGAGAGAGAGTAAAGGAAATCAGATTTTGCTTATATGCTTGCCGAAAGATGTTCCAGCATATTCCAGATCTATTGCGAAAGGCATCTCAACGTGTCTAGACTCATCAGAAGGCACCAAGTAAAAATAAACCGCTACGAAAGTTCAGATAATTTTACCTTCTTACTTTATTTTTTGTTAAGTTAGGCCATATGTTTCGGGACGCCCCTGTAAAGTGAACACGATACCCTAGGACGTCGCGGCTCACAGTTTGGGAACCTCTGCAGTAGACATGAGATCGAATACTGAGCGACAGCTGTGTTAAAATAAATATCAACTTTGATACTAGATAAAATTATCGATTCATGATATATTGAGATTAAAACTATCGACGATTCTCTGAAAAAATATCGAAATTTGGCTAAATCGATATTTTGCTCTATCGATACTTTTACTCAACCCTAATTTACATGATTGATAATTACGAGACAAGCTTAACTCCTGTAGAAAGAAAACTATATTTGAGTGAAGGCGCATATAAATCGCAGCTACAATGCTTGAGACATACTACAGGATATAACCTTGAGACACCCAGTTTTTATTGTGTGAAGAAAAAAGCGGACCTGAAAGCGCATTGGATTCTGAAATGATAAAATGTTACAGAATCATACAGTATGTAAACTACAGGAAGACAGAATCATATGAATCTAACCATTATTCAACTATGGACTACTGAGCTAATTAGTGAAATATTTAGGCTTTCTAAATTGAATTTGAGAGGTCCTCTGTTCAAACCACGGGGTCAACTGATCTACCAAGAGTTATTCACAAAGGAAAACTAGCAAAAGGCAATTCTGAGTAAGTATTAATCCTCTGAACCCCACCTCACCTCTCTTCAATAAATCATCTTATTATCCGGCTAAAGGAGTAACTACACATAACCCAAGCAGCCCGCCTCCCTCACTTAGGTATACTTAAGGGAAAATTAAACACTTGGTCTTCCATTTCTTCCATATTAATGAAAAATTCTCAACAGAAATCTCAAATGCTAAGAAAATTTTATTTAATAACGATAAGAATGTTATGTCGAATTAAGTTAATTGAATTTTCATATAAGAATACCTTCTGTAAAAATTTTCCAGATAAAAAAGTTGGAAGTATATGAAAATATCAATGGTGATGGTTCGACTATTTCATGAAAGATTATTCATAACAAATAGAGACATCAAAAACAAATAAATAACACTTTTAAAAAACACGTTATTATAGAAGAGCAAACTACAAAGTCGTATTTTTGAACTGTTCTTTATCTTTGCTTTTATAGTTTTGAAACGATGATAACTTTGTAGCAACGAATAATCGGCTTTTTGCGCGTACTTGGCACAAAGACACTACCGTATCAGATTTGGAACATAACTTATCCTGAAGGTCCTGTTCAGGATAATGTGGTAAACTATTTAAATTATTGCATTGTCATCGGTCCTTGATAAGTGTGCAAAGTTTCAAATCAATCAGACGTTTTGAAGGGGGTGAAAATCAGTTCCAAAGATTTCGTTACATACTTACCAATCGTGTTAGAAAAAAGGGGAAAAAAAGGAAACACACGTGTCATTCCTCCCTGAAGTATGTGTCAAGGAGGCGGGCAGCTTAATTTTGGGATTAACTCCTTCAGCCAGATCAGAGGATACACTTGTATGTACAAGTGCATTAAGGATAGGTGAGACGGGATATTTATGGAACACAGGAAGTGTGGGTGGAGTTCAGAGGATTAATAGTGGCCCAGCATTCGCCTTATAAGTTTGCAAGCAGTGACATACATTACCATGAAGAAACTTCTGAAAAAAACTCATGGCAGACCAGTCGGCCCCGGGGTTTGAACCCGAGACCTCCCAAATACTAGCCAGCGTACGTAAGTACTCGACTAAGTAGCTTGGTCGTGTTAGAAAGTAGGTAGTTTTTTTTATAAAATTTGTAAATTTGAAATTGAAGTTCATTGACGAAATCTAAGAATTATTTTCTAACTTTCCAAAGCGAGTGAAATTGAAACAGGAACAAATTTTTAGTTTTAAAAAAAAGTGTGAGAACAAAAATACTTTCGCTCAAGACGAAAACAATTTTTGAAATAATTTATCTGTTCAAGATATTCAAATAAAAATTCAAGCAGAAATATTTTTTCGCGTAAAAAATATAGTGATGACTGGATCATACTGATCATCGATGTTTGTCAACTTTGGAGTTATGTATTTCTCTTGAATTGCTCTGAAATATAATAAAAATATTAACGAAATCTGTTGCATATCATTACCGAATTTGACGATTGAATTCGTTATAATGAAATCATAAATAATTGAATACTTTATCATGAAGATTTTTAGTACAAAAGTGTAAAATTTTGCCCTAATTTTCTTTAAAATATTTTGTATTACTAGAATCACGACGATGAAATAAGAAAAACTCCAGTATTTTTGGATTAAAAAAATTCACATTGTCCGATTGATATTAATGGATAAGCAAAATGTTACATTCAACTGCTAATTTGCCAATTACTAAATTAATTACTTTTCATTCATTAATAGAATAGTTGCAAAATTATTGTTCCCATAACAACCTAACCTGTTAACCGGTTAACAATGTGTCAATTTATTGGTAATTTATTTAAGTTCTGCGTATCTGGAATGTTATTCGACAAAATTAGTTTTTCAAAATACTGTTCATGCGTGTATTGCCCAGTCAAGCGTATAAAGATATCAATTAATTCTTCAATATCACATTTGTGCAACATTATTGTGTTCAATTTTGGTTTTTTCGTCATTGCAAAAGCCTTTCAAGAGAATTGGAATTTGAAAATATGAGAACAAGGAGCTATTTTACTATCACGTTATGTTTTAATTAGCCTAGTGAATAATTTATGATAGAAGAGTTATTATTATGTGCCTATAATTCATCTCAATCGAGGAGATAAAGGGGGCTAGTTGTGTTAGGGAAACCAAATGAATAATTACTTGATTAAGATTCCTACAAACTGAAGAAAATTAATAACCGAATGATTGGGCCGATACTTGATGAAAATCCATTATAATAATGTTAATGAAACTTCACAGTTTTCGATTTTCACTACATTTTGTTAAACATAACAATTGTTTCGCCATACCTACACAGTGGCTTCTAAAGATGTATAGTACATACTAACTTTTAAAACAAGAATATTGAAAGATGAAGGAAGGGAATATACAATGAGAAAGGGGAAAAACCTAACCTTAACAGGTAGATAGTACAATCTGTTAATGACATGGGAAAAACACAACAGGTACAAATATTCAATATTACATTTAGAAAAAATTTAACCACGGTGAATAATGTTAGTATGTACTATACATCTGAAGAAGCCACTGTGTATGGCGAAACAATTGTTATGTTTAACAAAATATAGTGAAAATCGAAAACTATGAAGTTGTATTCACAATATGTAAATAAAACTTCGGTTTTTGATGTTCACTTTATTTTGTTGAACAGAACAACTGTTTCGCCAAACACAGTGGCTTTACCAGACGGGTAATTCAAACTAACTCTACAGATGGAATATCTTACGAATCTAGAAATGGGAAATACAAATGGCGATGGAAAAACCTGAACGTAATCTATTGGCAGGTAGATAAAAGTATAAAAGTGTTTAAACATAACATAACAGGTCGAACACGTAAAAATTCCCCCCATTTTCGAACACCTCCAACATCTCCAAGTTCGATACGCCCAACGTACCTACATTGCACGGTCCTAACATCGAAGCCCGAGCGACGCTAATGACGCCGTGGCATCGTCGACGAAGAGTGCTCTGCAGAAGGCCGAAGAAAAAGTTTCCTTTCCCTCCTTCCAGAATCCTCCAAGTGCTTCAGGATCCTCCTGACGAAGTCACTAGATCCTCCACCTAAAGGACGTACCACTCCGAATCCGCTGACCGAAAAAGTGCGCGTAGTGCCGAAAGTGCGAGTAGTGTCGAAAGTGCGCGTAGTGCCGACAGTGCGCGAAAAATCAATCCGTCTCCGAAAAACCGAGTGCGGTTCGGTTACTGCGCCAAACGTCAGCAATTCCATCATTCTTGTCAAACCATTTGAAGATTAAGATTATTCAGTACATTGCGTGGGTATATGTTTTCTGTGGTTTTCCTTGCCGTTGAAATATATTGACCTTGGACCGAATGGCACGTAATTAGCAAAAAAGTCGGTCGCAGCCGCATTCCCCCAAATATAGGAAAATAAGTTTTTTTTTATAAAAATTGTAAATGTTAGAAAATTAATTAAGTAAAGCTAGGGTTGAAGAAGGTTGCAAAACCTTATAACTTCCCAAAATGAATTATTTAGCTAGAAAACAAAAAATTTACCCCATTCCCCAGAAAGATTAATAAACGTA
>JARQZK010002891.1:860000-902500 GCA_030704885.1 Cynegetis impunctata
AATTTTGATGTCCCATTAAAATTATGCAAACTTTAGAATTTACCTAACATTGAATTTCAGGTGGAATTATTTTTTTCAGTGTATCGAAAATTTGTTTTCATAACGAATGCTACAATAATTCATATTAGAATAACATATCGTGCGAATTTCTCAGAAACTGTTTACAAAATAATGACAGTATCAGGATCCTGAATATTTTGATTATTAGAATCCTTAATATTTAAAAATGGCGCCCTCTAACGCAATTTGTTGATTTTGTTCGTATACGTCAACATTCCTTAACCATAAAGTGTTTCCGTTTACCTGACTAATACAAATTTTGACACTTGGCTTAGTTGGCTATTCATTTGTGAAATTTCTAAATAGGGTGAAGTAGTTCTAATTTTGGAGGAAGTAAGATGGTGAGATATGCAGTTTATTAAATTATTTGAGTTTATAATTATTTATAACTTTCTAGGCGAATTATAGTGAAGACCAGATGGCCGGTGAGTTCTTTATAACTTAAAAAGTAGACTATCAAATGCCCCACCTCACATTCTTCATTGCATTTGAATAGAAGTACTATGGTTAATTTGATTCGCTCTATTTCTGATTACCGTCTTTATTATCTCATATATATATTACCATTGTTTTATCTGATATCATGATTTTAAACTGTAAATTCATGGCTGTAAACTTCAAAGATACACTGAAGAATGACTGAGGTAGGTCAATAAAACTGTTGCAATGATTCATACCGTTGATTTTGTCCATTTATGGTATGATTTTGAAAGTAACTCAATGTAATTTCGATATTACTTCAATCCTCAGAACAGATGTTCATTAGCTTTCACATTGAGAGTACTTTGTTTCATTCTGTTGAATATGTATCTTTATGAACCTCCTAGTAAACTTACTCTGACATCCGTAGAAGGTAATTTTAATATTACTATATTATGAGATGAAAGTATTAGTTTCTACACATTATTATGTTATTTTGTAGAATTTCAAGAAGCATTTCAACTTTTTGATAATCGAGGAGATGGCAAAATCCATGTTAGTCAAATAGGTGATGCATTGAGAGCTCTAGGACAAAATCCAACAGAATCAGATGTAAAAAAATTTACTCATCAACATAAACCAGATGAAAGAGTTTCCTTTGAGGTTTTCCTTCCTATTTATCAGGTTAGTTGGAATAGTTTTTTTAAAATTCATTTCAAATTTTTTATTTATCTATATACTTGAATAGGTACTTTGAATTCTACATAGTACCTTAAAGGATTAATGTATTTGACCTTTGGGAAAAATTCCATATGAGTCATCACTGATAACTTTTGAGATAATTTTATTGTTGAATATTCTACTTTGTGTATATCCAGTTGCCTACTAATGAGTGCATTCTATTGTAGGTATATTTTTTAACAATGCATCCACTATTATTTTTCCTAGATTAAGAAATCAGGTGTTTCTTGAAATCTCATATTCTTATATGTAACATTGGTTATACAATTCATCTCTACTATTACTCTTTTTGAACAACAATAGTTATTATTCTTTTTGAACAATAATAGTGAGTGATTATCTTTATCAAAAATATAATAGTTTATAATGTTAACGATTTTCTATTAAAACTTACATACATGGCTCTTATTACAATAACAAATACATTGACTACCATTTCTAACAGCGTTCTTTCAGTATGTTCAAAAGATTTATCATAAGCAGTTTTAAATCAATAAGAAATCCAATTTTATGTTGAATAGGAGCAGTTTTCACGTTTTCTTTTTCTTCTGTAAAATGTTTAACCTATGAATCAAAAAAAGTTAATATTGATTAATAGAACATAAAACGTGATCCAATATGAAAATTCTGAACAGCTGGTTGAAAGTGCTACCAAATACGTGTAAAAGAGTTGGTACTGACTTTTGTAACTGTTTCAAGATGATGTAAAGTAGAGGGTATACATAGCAGTTTGTTGGGCTTACACTTGTCAGTGTAATAAAATTAGTTTGTTACTGCAACAATGTTAAAAAACTGAAAAGGGTAGAAAGTTGCATAGTATTGACTAGATTAAATAATAACACAATTTCTCTTTTTGAAAATAGTTCAAGAATCTCTTTCTAAATATAATTGCAGTAATTTGCAACAGAAAATTACCTGGCCATAACAATCTTTTGAGAAATTCAAACAATGTACTTTGTACAAGGGCAACTCCCTTGTAGCTGATAATATTTAATGTTCACTATGCATTATCTTGGTCAGTATGGTCAATAGACGAGTGTCTTAATATATAAAATGTATTACCAAACTTTCCTATTGATTTGCCAATGTTTTTATATATTGTACCTTGATTTCTAGCAAATCTCAAAATCCAGGAGTGCTGAGACTGCGGACGATTTCATTGAAGGTCTTAGACATTTTGACAAAGACGGAAATGGTTATATTAGTTCAGCAGAACTTCGCCACCTTCTGACAACTTTAGGAGAGAAACTTACAGATGATGAGGTTTGAAACATTTTCTGTTAAGTAATGTAGTTATCGTCAATACTTTGTTCATTTATGTTATAGAGACAATTTGTGTTTATAAGTAAATCATTGAATATTACGCTATGCGCTATTGAAATAGTATAACAGTATGAATCAGTTGATAGCAGCTGTTTTTTCAGGTTGAACAACTACTCCAAGGTCAAGAGGATTCACAGGGAAATGTAAATTATGAGGAATTTGTTAAGTTAGTGATGTCTGGTTGAATTAATTCAATATTGAGTATTAGGTTTTAATCTATCAGACATAAAATTATTGGTATATAATGATGACTAGGAATTATGTGGGCCATGTAGTGTGAAAAATTCAATTTTAAAATGATTGTTTACTTTCCAATGATATATCTGAAAACTCTCATTCATTCAAACCCAAAATAATGAATTTTTTAAGATTACACGCCTACGTAATTCTTAAGTTTTTAACACCAAAATATAATATCTATGCATTGTATTATGGGTATTCTTATGCATTTACTTTGTTGAACAAATTTTGAATTGATTTTGAAATTTTTGTATTATAAGCTTTTTTCATGAATATTTTTATATACTTAGTGCCTTCATTCCATTTTATTTGTACTCTGAACTATAACAACTAGTATGTTTGGAAGTTCATTATTGAATATTTATTTATTTTTGATTGTAATCATTGAAATGAATAGAGCCAATTTTACAAAATGCATTGTTTAAATTGTGAAGCTCCAGAAGGCCGAATTCAAGTGTAAATTTCCACCAAGGGTGAAAACTCACTTATTTAGATTAACAGGAGTTTTTTGTAGTGCAGTTAGAAATTGTACCTGAAAAAAATATTGATGCATGAAAGTGACCTATTACATGCTTTCAAGCAGTTAATAATTTCTTTTATATTGGAATATAAAGTTAGATCCAGTAGTCTAGTAATTTCAAGTAATATAAATTTCATTCAAAAGTTGAACTACCAAAAAAAAAGTTGAAAAACAAACATACTCAAATAGTATAACTTAAGAACTTGTGAATTCGATATTACACTTTTCAAATAGTTGATGGAATCCGTCGTTACTACTTGATAATTTAACATGATGAACATAAACAAAACTTGAATTTGCTACGTATATTATCACTAAAATACTTTGAAAAATATAAAACTGCGATTGCAATTTCGGTCACTAGACCATCTGTCGCTGTCCATCGTCTGCCCGATGATGTGACCTAAATTGCAATCGCAGTTTTATATTTTTCAAAGTAATTTTGTGATGAAGAACGTAGTAAATTCAAGTTTTGTTTTTGTTCATAACCTGTCTTAGGGAACGTACCCAAACTACGTGACCTATTTTTTACAACTTTTTATCCCCCTCGGTGACCATCCGTAGTATATTCCAACACCCCCTCCCTCCCCCTCTAGTTTTCACGTAGTAATTCATAAATATTGTTTTAATTAAATTTTCTTGTAGACAGAAAGTTAAAAAAAAATAATTTGGCTCATATTTGTCTTTATTAATACAACGCTTGCGGTGTAACGATAAGAGTGCTTACAGAGTGGGCAAATTTCGATGTTTGTATGGGGTATCTCGGTAACTATAGGACAGCGGTTGCCAAAGTGGTGGTCCGCGAGAAAATTTCGCTGGTCCGCAGAAAAATTTGGAATATACTTACTCATCATGTTAAGTTATGTTTCAAGATGCATTAAAACATTCAATTCCCCAAAAATTTGGGGATTGTAACTGTCACTCAAAGAGGGTTAATAATCCGAAATTGCAAAAATGCTTGTTTGACAATGAATGGTTAGCAAAGCTTGCATACCTGGCAGATATTTTTTCCCTGTTAAATGAACTAAACATATCTTTGCAAGGACAACTTAAGGACGTGTTCACACTACGAAGTAAAATGGATGCGTTTCAAAAGAAAATATTACTGTGGCAAACGCGGTTGGTTGAAGACGATCTGCAAATGTTTTCTAATTTTGATGAATACATGAAGGATAGTGATGTTAACCAGCGAGTGGTAACCCTAGTTAAAAAGCACTTGGAATCACTTACAGAATCTTTTACTCGTTATTACCCAAAGAATGAAGATCCCAGACATGGTAATATGTGGATAATAGATCCGTTTGCAGCGAACATTCAGGATAGTAAGTTAAGCATGCATCTAAAAGAAAACCTCATCGACCTATCGACGACGAAACTCTCAATTTTAAATTTCATTCATCCTTATCAAGACCTCAGTTTTGGCTTTCCATAAAAAGTGAATACCCTTTGCTTAGTGAACAGGCGATGAAAATTCTGATTCAATTCTCCACAACTTATTTATGTGAAAAGGCCTTTTCATCTGTTACAGTCATCAAAACACGGTACCGATCTCGGCTTGAAATAAATGCAATTCTCCGTCTTGCAGTAACAACATTGGATCCAAATATCCATAATCTTATTTCAAGTAAGCAGGAACATCCATGACACTAGGAATGTATAACGCTAAAAGCTTGGTATATTTAAACCATCTTTTAATTGTTTTGTTTTTACAATTTTTGTTTATTTTATTATGGTTTATTAATAAAGCTTTCATAACTTGGTTACTATCAATAGTTTCATTTTATTAACTAGGTACATTTTATGTGTTCTTTGATCACAATTTTTTTTTTATAAATATATTTAACACTTAAAAAATCCTATTAGTGGTCCGCGGGATTTAAATTATGAATTAACTGGTCCGTGAGGTCAAAAAGTTTGGCGACCGCTGCTATAGGAGATACAAAAAAATTAAGAGTGCATTTTTGATCTCTTTTTTCGAGTCAAATTTAATGGCGAAAACCAAAATATGAAATCGTCTTTTATTTTGGAGTTATAAACAAAAGTTTGACAAGTGAACATATCATGGTTGTTTGTGAAATTACGAGACATTTTTAAGGAACTTTTTTTCTGTATAATCTAGAGATTTACATCTAATTTTATAAGACATTACAACTATAAGAAAATATTACAAATTACAATAAATGTTATGAAGAACTGATGTTCTTTATGGTTCATACATAAATTACATACCTATCTTTATAATATTCTGAACTGCATTATGCATATATATAATATCAATATTTGAAAAGTAATTCACATTCAATAAAATTTTGTCTATGTTTATTTATATTGTTACTGATTTTCTTATATAATTGTCTTTTATATATCCTCAAAAGAAAAAATCCAGTGGTGTTAAAGTCAGGTGATTGTGGTGGCGACCTCACTGGAATATTATTCATCATCCAGTTATTTCCAAAATTAGTATCAAACAATTCTGAAACGGTACTTATATTATGAGGCGGTGAACCATCATGTTGGAAGAACTGATTTTGTGTCTCAACTAAGGGTGGATTGTCCATGACTTCCTCAATAATTTACTGATTCAAAATTTCGTAGTACCGTTGGTTATTATGATTTTCTTGATATATATGATACGTTAAAACACGACAGCCACGTAAATTTTATACTTTGTGAATTCAGTTTCAAATATTCATATTCATAATGCAGTTCAGAATGTTACAAAGAGATGTAATTTATGTATCAACCACAATGAACATAAGTTTGAACATTTATTTTAATTTGAATTGTTGTTTATAATTGTAATGTCTTATAAAAAAAAAATTATGTAAATATCTAATATTTTGGTCTTGGCTTGTTTAATGATTCACAATTAATTAGATTTTCTTTTAATCAGTTGAAAATAGATTTATTAGGTTGTCTTCTTCCTGGATATCCATTGAAATATATCTCAGATGTAATATCACAACTGTTTTTACGATTAAATCAGTTAGTTGATATTATGATGGAAAGAAATGGACAAGCTCTGTCATAGATGTCACCTGCCTACATGGAATAGGTACATATAAAAACGCAAAAGGTAATGAACTAAAATATTCTTGCTACTAAAACATTACACATCAAAAGCAACCTGACATATATCGGAAAAAATCCGATCCAACCAAACCACAGCCAACCATTATTCCCATTTGAAAAAATTCATTTCTACCACTGTTTTATACAGAAAAAAGTGCCTATATTATGTGAAAGTTATCTCGTAACTTCACAAACAACCATGATATGCACACTTGTCTTAAAGTGGAAAAATGAAATTTTTGTTTATAACTCGAAAACTAAAGAAGACAGCGAATTTTGGGTTTCGCCAGTGAATTTGTCTCGATAAAAGAGATTGATTTTTTTCACCTTCTATAGTTACTGAGATACTCCATACAAACATCGAAAATTGGCTACCCTGTACATACCTATAATTTACAGCTGAAAAAATATTATCCAGAAGAAAAAACATATGTACCAGGAACTTAATTTACTAAAACAAAAGTATGTTTTCTTTTATTCACATTTATCTTTTATCTCAATCATGTTCAACGAACACGTTTCCAGAGGACATTGACTACGTGACAAAAACCTAACCCCTACCCCCGCCCCTGTGACCAATCGTAGTATTTTGAAGAACCCCCCTGAACGGGTCACGTAGTTTGGGTATGTTCCTTTATGTGGATAAGATAGAGGTAGATATACTGGTTTTACTGAAATTTTCGAATTGCATGTGTGTTATTATCATTGATTAATACTGATATTTGTTCAAGTTTATAGATAGAACTTTTCCTCAGATAGAACTTTGCAATTTCAACAAGGATGTGTCCGTTGGTTGCACATTTGAAGCATTTTATAGATATTTCATTACCGATAATATTTCGGGTATGTAACTTCTACAATTTGCTTACTCTATAAGAAAAGCTGTTTTCATAATTTCAGAGGAAACGGATCATTACTTATAAAGTACCTGTAATGTAGACATCCGATACTAGCCTCAATATGCCAATAGTTGTAGATGACCGTTATTAGCCTTAATATGCCATTAGTTGTAGATTTGTCGTCATCTTGACCACATCAGATGATAATGTATTACCAAGTTGGTGTAGCAGTTGGGGCCTACGTTTGTCTCTTTTTTGAATTTAGGCCTCTTACATTGTTGAAGTCCATGTTAAGTTTGTCATCGGTTATGTTTAATTTTTAGTTAATTGTAATAGGATTGTTAATTAATTTCCATGTCGAATTTTTTGAATTGTTTCTGATCAAGGGATAGCACCTACGAAATTCTTTAAACAACAATCTTTTTTGAAAAATAAAACGGATTCAACGTTTTCAAATCATTGCCGTGAAAACCACCACCCATTTCCACAAATAGATAATTTTCAAATCATGTACAAATTACCGAAAGGAACCAAACTTACTTACATAGAATCATTAGAAATTTTCAAACTCAATAATAATGCAAAAGATATCTTGCTGAACGACCAGATTGACTTGATATATTCTCCTATATTTAGTGTATTTAAACAATAATGACTTTTCTAAGAACATTATATTGTACCAATTTGTTAAATTCACTCGATTAGCCCTTCTTGAAATATGTTCCTCTTGACTATTTAGGTACCTGCAATAATCCTTTCCCACCCGTAAGCGCAAATCTATAATTATTCTGTATTCAGTTCTTAACTCAATCTGCCCGATGATGGTCTAGTGACCGAAATTGCAATCGCAGTGTTATATTTTTCAAAATATTTTGTGATAATAAACGTAGTAAATTCAAATTTAGTTTTGTTAATCATGTTAAATTATCACGTAGTAACGACGGATTCCATCAACTATAATTATCTTTATTTTTCACTTGTATATTATATGTTTATTTCACCTTGGATACGGTTGCTATAAACACACTCATTATGCCTTAGGTCATAACGCCCGCATTTGCGGGCATAATGGATCAAAACGCCCGCTTATTGTACTAGGAGAAATGAAGCAAATTTCATTGATTAAATACTTCATAATCCTTGCGAAATTATTCGCAGCTTTGGCTGCATTTTCTCGGGTAAATTAATTTTCATTTTCATTACCTATTTCTATAAGACTACACAAAGAAAGCAGCAATGACATTCACTGAATATGATGACAAAAATATTCACAAACGTCAAAATATTAACAAATGACCTGACTGCTATGCCTACTATTCATCCCTCGGGCCAGAGGCCCTCGGGCCGAATGTTTCCCTCCGGGCGTAAGGATCTATAACGCACCTGGTACCTAAATAACTATTAGAAAAGTAGGTTTATTTTCCAATATTGAATTTTTGCATAAATTGCTATGAATTGAATTTACTAATTTTTTCCATTCTGGAGCCAATCTTTATGTAAAAATAGGTTGAAATATTGTAATGGAAAAGCGTGCCACAAAAAATATCAAGCCTCACATTATAAAACTGTAACAAAATGCAAAGTATTATGTTGAAAGTGATCTGACCAGGGCCGGCCTAAGGCGAAAATTGCAAGTGTGCTAGACTCAAATTTTATGCCCCTGCCGGGGGGTCTGGGGGGTATGGAATTTTTTGAAATTTAAGGTCCAAAAACACAGTTTTTGTGCACTTTTGCGCTTTGTAAAACATTAAATTTATGTATGACAATTTGATTCATTATTGATTGACTTGATATGTTCAGTACTCTTCCTTGTACTATAACCACTATTATGTCAAATAAACTAATGAAAGCTTAACTCTTCATTGTTCTTGTGAACATAAGAGAGTTGTTCTTTACAGTTTACCGAGAATAATTATTTTCCCCGCAGTAGGTTTCTGGATTTTTCCATTTCCAACGAAAAATCTTCCACTTTTATCGGAATCTGAACCTGGGCCATCATCCAAAGATTCTAGATAATTGTATTTTCGTTCATGTAACAACCAGAGATACTATTAAAATAATAATAATAAATAATGTTTATTTGCACAACCAAAATAACAGTTTATCATAACATCAAGAATATGAAATAAAACTTGACTCTATAGCTAGGTAAAAACTAAAATATTCAATTATATAACCAGGAAAAACAGAGATTCTATAAAAAAACCAGACTCTCAGAAGTCCACCGTACTTTTAGGAGAGCTGTTATACGTCAGGAAAATTTAAAAAATATAATAACTCATTACGTTCAAATCATTCAAGCAGAGTATTCATGTTAATTCTTCTTTTATTTCGCGTTGCTTCTTTCAGTTTTGCTGGTAAGTACTTAGTTTTGTCCATTATACTCAAAACCTCTTCAGTTGGTAATGAAAGTAGACATATCAGAGATGTTTTCTTGAAACTTTTGAAAGTATTTCTACTTTTTAAATATAAATAGGTGTTCTATTATACTTGTATACATAGTTCCCCTAACCAATTAATTTATTCGTCCTCTCCTTTATTTTATTATTGATTTTCATGTTCAATGATAAACATTCAGTGTAAATTTCAACTTGATGTAGGTAGGTTATCTACTGTTGAACAGAGATAATATTGTCCTCAATCGAAACACAATGAACCACTGGAAAATAAGTCCAAAAAACACAAATTGCGATGCTAAACGTTCGAAAACTCAAAATGAAATGAACGCAAATACCATTACAAACAATGTAAACAATCCGTTAATGGCCCATGCTCTAGTATCGATATTAGCCGTTCCGGCGCTACGATCTTAATTTCATCAATTGGCTAGAAAAGCAAAGCCGGGGGAGGGGGAGGGAGGCAGGAAGATGAATCACAACACTTTCCGCGTCCCGCCACGAGACGACTGTTCTACTGACCTTGGACCTTGGTCAAGGGCATCAGACCGTATTTCAGAACTCATTGGGGTAGATCTTCGGTTTTACATTGAATTTTAACTGTAATAGTTTTAAGACAAAATTCCTTCTGTAGTCGGCGGCAAATCATTGGAAGCTTGGGATTTTTAGCTGTGTGAATTAATTTT
This sequence comes from Cynegetis impunctata, assembly GCA_030704885.1. NCBI lineage: Eukaryota > Metazoa > Arthropoda > Insecta > Coleoptera > Coccinellidae > Cynegetis > Cynegetis impunctata. Next base: position 870,298 of record JARQZK010002891.1, read on the forward strand.
TCAATCCACAAACTGGCAACGACGCTGGGCGAGGGGTGTAGAGGGGAGTGTATAGCTGTTTAGTGTCCAAGCTTCCAATGATATGCCGGCGAGTATAGTTTAAATATTTTTGCCCAATATTTAAATCAGTTTCTAAACATTTTCCAAATTTATTATTTTTTTTCACAAAAATTGGGTCAATTTAATGCCCCTCCAAAAGGCTTGAGTGTGCGGCTGCATACTTCGCACACCCCTTAGGCTGGCCCTGGATCTGACATTTCGAATCTCTTCCCATTACTTACCTACTTCCAAACTTCTAACGTCAAAAAATCAGTTTTGAATTTCAAGTACAGGTGAGGTATCGGAAAAATAACAAGAAATACCATAAAACGAATTGCAGTATACATTTATTAATATATCTTTTCAAGTTCACAATATAACACCAATATAGTAGGTATAATATGATATGTTTCACATGATATGTATCCATATTTTACTGATTAAGACGAATTTTTGCGCGTAATATTAAAATCTCCCTCAAGAGTGAACTATCCCTTTCCGAATTACTTATTAACTTGTCAGGTCTAATGCAGAAGAGATAGTTCAATTAAATATTTTCGTGCAAAGATCGTTAACTTTAATCATCACAGATAGATGGTTAAAAGATTTAGAAATATATTTTAAAATAATTTAAACTTCATTTGGAAAAATCTCATGTTCTTGTCGCAATCGATCATGATACCTTCCTGAAATTTAAATATGCGCGCCCCCTATATCTATCTACGCGCCACATACTACAAACTAATTTACTAACTAGGCCAGTAAGAGTGCTCGAAAAACACATTATCCAAAGAATCATTCAAAACCTTCAGCAATATTTTTGGATTCAGATAATTATAATATAATGATAATGAGAACATATTTAAAGCATCTGATGAAATTATATTTATTGGAAATAGTGTGAGGTACGTTACATTTCGGATCAAACAACAAGAAGATTTAACTGACCATAAACTGTTTCAGCGGCACACTTAGATCTATGCCAGCTGAACCACATTCATTTCTCTGAGACGTACATCACAATTTTTCGTTTTACACACTACAGACAAAATGTACAGATTCATAATTGTTATCCATTTCGACAATAATTTGATTTAGTGCATTGGTCTTTTGAAATTGGAGAAGCCGGTCAATCGTTTTTCGCCTGCAGTATGTTGTACAGAACTCTTCATCTGGTCAGTGGCCACAGGTCCAATACATACCAGTGGGTCCTTGAAGTACGAACATACCTGAAATCATAGTGTTGAATTTATTGCAGTTTTCATTATTGCAAATTGATTCAAAGTAACAAGAATATATTAACTGAAATAGATTAACTTCTTTAAGTTTTCGACAATGCTTCAATCTGATTTTTTGATATTAAGGGGATGTTCAAGAGCCATAAATATCAAGGATGAACGCAAAACACGAGTAGGTATTGTTATTGTTCTTTGTGAACATAATCAATATACATAGGATAGTCCGGGAGCCCACTGTCGAAAAGTCTACGTCATATAACATCCGGATCATTCTTGATTTATTTGAAAGGATTTATACCAAAGAATATTAAACCGTTGGTGTGCCTAAGCTCATCCTGGCGGGTCATAGTTAATGAACGTAATTTATTTGGCAAAAACTGGAACGTCACCTACGTCACAAAACACCCGGCTGAAATTTAAACACATTATAGATAAATATCAGTTATTTGAAATTGTCTTAGTCTGCCAAGCTTCACCCTGGCGGAAGTGCTCGGCAGACCACCCTAAAGCGGTAACAACTAGTGTCAAATTAAGTGGTCTCAGTTAAGCCAGATCATATATTGACAAGAAAGAATGTATGATAAATTCTCTCTCTGCTTGTCAGTATATAATCTATAAATTGCTAAAGAGTTAATTTTTTTGTTTTATGTTGACTGTGATTTGTTTTGAAAAAAAGCGAATAAAGGTTACTCTTTGGATGTGCCTGGCTTACCACCACGCAATTTACAACTTGAGGTTGGCTCGGTTGTCATCATGATTCGGAATCTAAACCAATCAAACATATGCAATGGAACGCGTTTGGTGATAAGAAAACTGATGATCAATGTAGTCACATGACGCACTCTAAGGAAGATTCAGAGGTGAAAACGTTCTCATTCTGAGGATTCCGATGATATCAACCGATATGGCCTTTGAGTTTAAACGAATTCAATTTCCGATTCATCTAGCATTCGCCACGACGATTAACAAATCACAAGACCAATTCTTGAGTGTTGATTGTCTCATTTAAGAAAATGCATATTTTTCTCATGGTCTATTGTACGTGGCATGTTCATGTGTCAAACCAACTCCTTTATTTATTCTTGCGCCTGAATAAAAAAAACGAATGATATGAAGCATAATATATAACTTCATCATAGCAAATGACTTGCCGACACGACATTGAAATACTTGATTAGTGGTGGTAAGCCAGGCACATCCAAAGAGTAACCTTTATTTGCTTTTTTCAAAACAAACCACAGTCAACATAAAACAAAAAAATTAACACTAGCGATTTACAGCTTATATACTGACAAGCAGAGAGAGAATTTATCATACATTCTTTCTTGTCAATCTATGATCTGGCTTGACTGAGACCGCTCAATTTGACAGTAGTTGTCACCGCTTTAGGGTGGTCTGCCGAGCACTTCCGCCAGGGTGAAGCTTGGCAGACAAAGACAATTTCAAATAACTGATATTTATCTATAATGTGTTTAAATTTCAGCCGGATGTTTTGTGACGTAGGTGACGTACCAGTTTTTGCCAAATAAATTACGTTAATTAACTATGACCCGCCAGGATGAGCTTAGGCAGACCAACGGTTTAATATTCTTTGGTATAAATCCTTTCAAATAAATCATGAATGAACCGGATGTTTTATGACGTAGACTTTCGGACAGTGGGCTCCCGGACTAGGAGTATCTACATAGAAATACTTAACTCTGGAACCTCCAATGGACAGAATAATGGAAACATATGAGACTCCTGTATTATTTTGGCGATATAATGACTTTTGATACAATACAACAATTATTTCAAAATACCTATGATGCAAAAGTAGATATACACATATTTTGCAATTCCTCATTAAGAATTCATTTTAAGCTTTATATTTTTACGATGTTTAAAAGTTTCTTTAAATTTTAAATAAATTTATAATGCTGACGCTGATGCATTTAGATCAATAATTTTTGCACAGGGGAATATTTAAATCGAAAAATAGAGGCACGAAAAGAGGGTTTGTTATTCAAAATTTGTTTTCTATTTATGAATAATTAACCGAATGAAATTCGTATGTGTTTCATGGTTCTTGGCATCTAATCACGAGTTCATAGAAACTCATGAAGCTATAGTCTAAGTTACACATCCCATGACATAATTGCACACTTCTTGGTGTAGATGTGATACAACATCCCTTCCATTACATGTTTGTATTTATTGTAGATTTCAAAGGTGTATATTTTTCTTCACACACCGTTCTCGTTGACTGCTCCTAAGTTTCTTCTTAGGATCTTACGTTCAAATATTGACAATAGTGTTAAGTGTTTTGTGAATTGTTAGTTTTGTCCTTTGGCTTTGATTTCGGTTTCTTAAGTGTTTATTTAGGACAAAGTAGCACTTATTCGCCAGCAATACCCTTCATTTTATTTCGCCTGTGGCGGAATTCTCGTTTTTCATAAGAGAACCTAGTAGGTGAATTTTTCAACCCCTTCGAAGTAAAAGTTGTCAATGCTGTAGTTTTGACCCATTTTTTGCTAACTCTATTGTTTGGAGTTGATGCCATAACATTTCTTTTAGTTTGCGCGGGGTGCGTGCCACTAGGTCTGGGTGATCTGTATACGCCATGATTTGTGAGGATTTATTAAAGATAGAAAAGATAGTGTAAAATGCCATACGCTGCATAAACAAATTACTAATAAAATACCATTAGAATTCCTCCTAGGAACTATACGCGGTATATACGTAATTTTTGTACTTTCTTTCTATAACTAAAAATTTCTTGCTAAAGTTGGAACGTTAATAATCCCGCCATTGCCTGTTCCAAGCCAGAACGAAGAAGGTGAGCGAGGAGTAGCAAAAACCGTGGAGCATCTGGGGCGGCTGACAGTATCCTATAAACCAGTGATAATTGGTTGGCTATTATGAAGGCAGAAGAACCAAAATACCGCTACCTTGCAGATATAATCTTGACGTAATTGCTAAGGGTGTGATGACACCCTGACAGAAAGTGATCAGCTGTCCTAAGGGCTGTAAATAAGAAACCCCTATATATCACGAAGAAAGTTAACCTACCTCGGTAATATTTGTAGTCAATTCATCATGGGAATCTTTAATGATGGATCATGGACGAATGCAAAAAACATCTAATAAATACGTCATTTGAATTCAGCTGAACAACCTTCAGTGTGAATAGGAAGTTTTTTCTTATATCTTGGCAGTTCAGTTTATATTGACGACTTCAGAATTTTATCAATGAAAACCCATTATATTTCCTCATTTTCCAGTGGAAGTTGAAGTCATCTTCTCTTGTGAATTTTTTTTAGAATGAAAAAAAATTTGTTGAGGAAGGTTTTTTGTTACTTTACTGTATACAACTGTGTCACTGTCATAACTGATTTTATGATATAACTGTACAAAACTACATGAATAATAACCAACGGATATGGATTTGATTTGTAACTAGACTATCGAGCTATTATGTACACAGATAACGTTAATAGGGTAGTAGGTGTTTAATATATTATGTAGAAAATTTCCATTAACGCGTAAAGTATACGACAGACAGAATATGTCTTCTGCTGTTAGTTTGCACGGCATATACCAGAAAATTATCAAAACTTTTTCATCCAATAAAATAACATAGAATTTTATGAAGTTTTAATAATGTGGGTAATTTTTATTAATTAAACTAGGTATATGATGATAAATGTTGAAAGTAAAAATCGTTAAGTATTACAAGATTAGATAAATGACCATCATTAGGCTCTTGCACCGTATATTTTAAACTAAGTTTAATGATAAACCAAGTTTCATTTGATATTTCCGCTTGTCAAATGTCAAATTAAACTCAGTTTATCATTAAACTTAGTTCAATAATATACGGAGCAAGAGCCTAAGAATCTATAAAAAATAAAGAATTAAAAAACTGACTAAACGAAATTTTTTAAACTAGAATATACTGTTTGATGGTTACCTTACGAGGTGCTTGCCTATGTCTACGTTGCAACTGACAACATAGACCCCTGGAGATGTCGCATTCACTGGACATGTTGCAAACTTCCGAGTACTGCTTGTCCTGGTGTACCGGTGGTCGACACACACGAGTAAGGGTTCCGAGTTCTGCCTCTGCGCAAACTAGTCCTGATTCGCAATCGGTATCCCTCCGGCAAAGCTCACCAACACGACGTCCATAGGCAAAAAGACAAGAGCCAATTACTGAAATTAAGAAGATATTTTACTCTTTCATGTTTATATACATACATATATATATATATATATATATATATATATATATATATATATATATATATATATATATATATATATATAAAGTTTTAACTTTTGAATAAAACACACTTGGCTTAAGTTTCACTATATAAAAATATTTAGATACTGTATTTAGCAGTAAAGGATAGTCGACATGTTTCGAGTTATGAATTCATTATCAAGACTGACAAGAGAGTATTACATCTTATTTTATAAAACAGACAAAAGCAAAGGCGATACTTGAAAATCAATTTGTTCGTTTACAAGGGGTAATTTACTATTATGGGCGGAACTTATTTCAAGGATTTCAAGAAGCTCAAGGCGCTTTCCTTTGTTACCTGAATGCAACAATTGAGTTTTGTTGAAATCCAGGAAATGATTAAATTTTATACAATGTTCGGAGAAGCCAATGGTATTTTTATTTTGTGAAATTGTTCTTCAACACGAATGTTTATATTTCTTCCTGTTTGTCCAATATAGAAAGCAAGACATTCGTCGCAAAATATTTTGTAAACATCTCTGTTTTCTCCGATTATCAGATTTTTCTTTATTATTGACCAAGAATGACTTCAAGTTTCTTTTATTAGCACAAATTGTCTTAACGGTATTTTTCGATAGTGTGTTACAAATTTTGCTTCTCAAATTCGGTACATAATTTATTGGGAAGTATTTTTGTTCTTCATTAATAGTTTGCGTGGGGTATATTGAATGCAACATATTCTTTATTCGTTTTTTCCCAATGAGCTTACCGATAAGACTTTCATTGTAACCGTTATTGGTGGCTAATAATTTAATTGGTTTGAAAATTTGTTTCCGATAATGGAATAGAGAACAACCTATGTATGAACGAATGAAAAGCACTAAGTTTTATTTTAATGTGTTGGTTACTGTCGCTGTGAATTAAAGTAGGTATCTGTGGAGGTTGGTTTTCTATGAATGTTGAAAGTAAGAGAATTCAAATTCCTAGCAATCTGAACGTCTAAGGAATTCAAGGTACCGTTTTCGTTTTCTACTTCTTTTGTAAATTGAATCGAGTTGTAGAAAGTGTTTATATATTTAAGGAAATTGTCTAACTGCCTATCTGTACCGGTCCAAATACAAAAAATATCATCTACATATCGCCTCCATAATGAAACGTTAGTAGTTAAATTATTGTCAGAATTGAGTATTTTTTCTTCTAAGTTATTCATGAAAATTTCACTCAACAAAGGCGATAACGGTGATCCCATAGGCAATCCATCTTCTTGTTTGTATAATATATTATTAAATTTGAAATAACTCTGTTGCAAACATAAGTTTAAGGCAGACATTGTTTCGTTGACTGCCTGAGTTGTTAAATTTGGGTTTATCTCTAGATATCGCTTAATAATATTTTTAACTTCTCGAGTTGGCGTGGAAGGAAATAAGTTGATAACGTCAAATGAAGTTAATTTTGCATTTGAGGGAATTTAAAGCATTTATAGAACGCCATCCTTCACAGATACTTTAATTCACAGCGACAGTAACCAACACATTAAAATAAAACTCAGTGCTTTTCATTCGTTCATACATAGGTTGTTCACTATTCCATTATCGGAAACAAATTTTCGAACCGAAGTTAATACAATTCAATTATTAGCCACCAATAACGGTTACAATGAAAGTCTTATCGATAAGCTCATTGGGAAAAAACGAATAAAGAATCTGTTGCATTCAATATACCCCACGCAAACTATTAATGAAGAACAAAAATACTTCCCAATAAATTATGTAACAATTTGTACTAATAAAAAAGACTTTTGCAAGTCATTCTTGGTCAATAATAAAGAAAAATCTGACATCGGAGAAAACAGTAGTGTTTACAAAATATTTTGCGACGAATGTCCTGCTTTCTATATTGGACAAACAGGAAGGAATATAAACATTCGTGTTGAAGATCATAAAAAGTCAATTTTACAAAATAAAAATACCACTGGCTTCTCCGAACATTGTATAAAACTCAATCATTTCCTGGATTTCAACAAAACGCAACTGTTGCATTCAGCCAATAAAGGAAAGCGCCTTGAGCTTCTTGAAATAAATTCCGCCCATAATAGTAAATTACCCCTTGTACATGAACAAATTGATTTTCAGGTATCGCCTTTGCTTTTGTCTGTTTTATAAAATAAGATGTAATACTCTCCTGTAGTCAGTCTTGTTAATGAGTTCATAACTCGAAACATGTCGACTATCTTTTACTGCTAAATACAGTATCTAAATATTTTTATATAGTGAAACCTAAGCCAAGTGTGTTTTATTTAAAAGTTTAATATTTAATCTTTATGATGTTTCACCAAGAGATGTGCGAGAATTTAATCTCAGTTATATATATATATATATATATATATATATATATATATATATATATATATATATATATATATATATATATATATATATATATATATATATAATCTCTTGATAATTATTAGCAATAACAGGCTGGTTGAATCTTAAAAAACTCGATTCTATTAAAGAGTTGACGTTTTACTTCGATATTCTCAATTGAAATTTCTTTGACATTTATTGATGTGAAAAAATTGAAAAAAATAAGGCTGCCTTGTCCTGCTAGTTATTTACTATATACTATTCAGTCTAATATTAACATTCAAAAATGTTATGATTAGAAGGTAAGGGAAACCAAAGAAACCTTTACCTACGTAATGTTTGAAAATAAAAATAATAGGGTATTATTTATCTAACAACAAAGAAATGAGTCATGGGAAAACATTAAAGATGTGGAGTAAAATTATCGGTATAGTACGTTTATATGGAAGCAGCCGTTGACACGTGTTTCGGACTCTTTGGTCCTCATCAGAACGGCGTAGCAAAGCATTGGATTGAAAATTTGAAGATGAAAATAGTACAACAAACAAAATCCTCTAATGTTTTCCCATGACTCATTTCTTTGTTGTTAGATAAATAATACCCTATTATTTTTATTTTCAAACATTACGTAGGTAAAGGTTTCTTTGGTTTCCCTTACCTTCTAATCATAACATTTTTGAATGTTAATATTAGACTGAATAGTATATAGTAAATAACTAGCAGGACAAGGCAGCCTTATTTTTTTCAATTTTTTCACATCAATAAATGTCAAAGAAATTTCAATTGAGAATATCGAAGTAAAACGTCAACTCTTTAATAGAATCGAGTTTTTTAAGATTCAACCAGCCTGTTATTGCTAATAATTATCAAGAGATTAAAAATAGATCACAGGCAACAACAATTCGAATAAATAATTATATATATATATATATATATATATATATATATATATATATATATATATATATATATATATATATATATATATACAGGGTGTTTCTGAATTGATGCGAAAGATTTCAATGGGTGATTCTTCAGCAAAAATTAAGGGGGGTCTCTCATATAACTTTTTGTTCAACACCCTTTTCCCTCCAAGTTACAGCCCTTTGAAATTAGGTGAAAAAAAATTGTTTTTATTCAATACATCCACTTAGGAAAAAACTAGAGGAATGAAATAACTGCTAATGGCTAATAACTGCTGCTAATAAAATGGCAGTTTTTGAGTGTTTTGGTTACACTAAAATGTTAGCACAAAGGGCTGAAAAAAACAACCCCTATAATATTTTGCATCAGAACTTTTTAATACGCTTATACTTTCCTATTTAAAAAATATATTTGAAAAGACAGACTCAATCTGCAACTTTTTTATGTCTTAACTTTTTATCATAAAGTTGTTAGTTTGATCACAAAAAAATAAAATAGTGGTCAGATTCTTCCCATAATGCTGTCAAATGAAGTCATATGACAAATAGTTTTATTGTCCTGATTTTTTCTAATTTCTAGACAGTTTTATAATGACTTCAAACATTTTTCACAACTAAATAAAACTTTATTGAAAGAATGGCATTTTTTATTTAGTTGAAGAATATTGCAAATTAGAGCGGATTAAACAATAATTGTACTACTAATAACAATTAACAAATTATTTGACATTTGACAGCAGCTTACTTGTTTTTTTTAAATAAATGATAACCTCTGTGAATTTATGGGAAAATAGTCTGAGCACTATTTTATTTTTTGTGATCAAACTAATAACTTTATGATTAAAAGGCAAGACATAAAAAAGTTGCAGATCAAGTCTGTCTTTTCGAATATATTTTTTACAGAGGAAAATATAGGCGCATTAAAAAGTTCTGATGCAAAATATTATAAGGGTTGTTTTTTTCAGCCCCTTGTGATTACATTCAAGGGTAACAAAAACACTCAAAAACTGCCATTTTATTAGCAGCAGTTATCTGCCAAATTTCATTCTTCTTAATTTTTCCAAAGTGGATGTATTGAATAAAAACAATTTTTTTCACCTAATTTCAAAGGGCTGTAACTTGGAGTGAAAATGGGTGTTGAACAAAAAGTTATATGAAAGACCCCCCTCAATTTTTGCTAAAGAATCACCCATTGAAATCTTTTGCATCAATTTAGAAACACCCTGTATATATATATATATATATATATGTATATATGTATATATATATATATATATATATATATATATATATATATATATATATATATATATATATATATATATATATGTATATATCAGGCGCGGATCCAGGCCCGACTTTTGGGGGGAACCTTTGAATATTCAAAAGTCAAAAGGTACTGATATTTTGGGCAATGGTAAATCGAGTAGCTTCCAATCAGAAAAATTATGTGGGCCCAGGCGATTTGGGGGGGTCCCCCCCAGTCCTCCCCCCCTCTTTGGATCCGCGCCTGGTATATATATATTTATATATATATATATATATATATATATATATATATATATATATATATATATATATATATATTTTAAACAAATTACCTCGAAGGTTTTTTTTTTAGGTTCTCGGCAAAAAAAAGGGGGCAGTTATTGAAATCGACTCATCGTCAATAAAATTCTATATATTTCGGACCCAAAATGCGGTCCTTCCTCAGGAATTACTGAAAAAACAACTTAAACTTTACAATCAAAGACAAACACTTGAACAATAACTTACATCTGACAAAGTCAATAAATTAACAAAAACGACATTTATAAAATTGGTAATCTATCAACCACGAAGGTTACAGTGCATTTTTTTAACAGAAATATGTATGTAAGAGCATGGCTGAAACAGTCAACAACGAGTGAGTGATCTTAGGTTAAGTACACAGAACATCAGTAACCGGTGTAAAATAATACAAACGTCAAAACTTAAAATGAAAAAGTCAACGGTCTCGACAATTCGAACCATCAACCAATCTATCCAAGGAGAGAAGGTAACTATAGATGTGACTTAAATTATCAATATCTGTTTTTTTATTTATGTTATTTTCAAAATTATTGATGTAACACATCTCCAGGAAAGTTCTCTTAATATAGATATAATTTATAGATAGGATACCCGTCTCGTCAAACTTAAACTGATGATCCAGAGAAGAAGCGTGATGGGCCAATGCACATCTGGATCATCAGTTTAAGTTTGACGAGACGGGTATCCTATCTATAAATTCAAACTATATTAAGAGAACTTTCCTGGAGATGTGTTACATCAATAATTTTGAAAATAACATAAATAAAAAAACAGATATTGATAATTTAAGTCACATCTATAGTTACCTTCTGTCCTTGGATAGATTGGTTGATGGTTCGAATTGTCGAGACCGTTGACTTTTTCATTTTAAGTTTTGACGTTTGTATTATTTTACACCGGTTACTGATGTTCTGTGTACTTAACCTAAGATCACTCACTCGTTGTTGACTGTTTCAGCCATGCTCTTACATACATATTTCTGTTAAAAAAATGCACTGTAACCTTCGTGGTTGATAGATTACCAATTTTATAAATGTCGTTTTTGTTAATTTATTGACTTTGTCAGATGTAAGTTATTGTTCAAGTGTTTGTCTTTGATTGTAAAGTTTAAGTTGTTTTTTCAGTAATTCCTGAGGAAGGACCGCATTTTGGGTCCGAAATATATAGAATTTTATTGACGATGAGTCGATTTCAATAACTGCCTCCTTTTTTTTTTGCCGAGAACCTAAAAAGAAAAAAAACCTTCGAGGTATTTTGTTTAAAATATTATCAATTACGGCAATACTCCTGATTACTAACAGCACAGATATGGGTTTTTATATATATATATATATATATATATATATATATATATATATATATATATATATATATATATATATATATATATATATATATATATGAAAAACTTGGTTCACGGAATGAACCGCGTAAAAGATTTGAAAAATCTCGACGTTTCGGCTCCTTTTGCGAAGCCATCTTCAGGAGAATTAGAAGGGAAATAATTCAATAAAAGCCCCAAGTTAAATTTTAACTCCTGCAGCAAGACTCAGATAGGCCTAAATTGGCCCGTTATTATGATTTTGTAAATAAAACCAGCACAAATATTAAATTAAATTTAACCCCAACCCTATTAGAATTAAAAATTAAAATAAACAAAAAAATTGAATAAGAAAAAATTTTACTCTGAATTTCAAATTAAAAATATAAATAAAACTTTTTTTGAATGATAAATGAATAACCTATAGTTAATCAACTTTAATTTTAATTAAAATTGACTATTCACTCTCATACAAACCGTTATCTGAACGCCCAGTCTCACCACCATCCTTCTCAACTTAACTCTGTAGTTAATACCCTAATCTACCGTTCCATTCGACTATCTGACGACGAACACCGTGAATCAGAACTCAATACTCTAAAACATATATTATTACGGAACGGTTACAACACATATCAAATCAACAAGAGCATACGCAAACACACAAACATCACCCCACCTCTACCACCTTCCAATCCCACTGAACAAGAATCTACACCTAAATTATTTCTTCCTTACATCAAAGGAGTGACAGATAAGATCGCAAGATCTCTCAAAAACACAAACATCAAAACAATATTCACTACTCAACAAAAACTCTCCCATCTGATCAGATCCGTCAAGGATAAAATTCCTAACGAAAATCACGGTGTTTATGAGATTCCCTGTTCCAATTGTCCTCGTTCTTATATAGGACAAACGAACCGACGAATTCAGGTCCGTGCCAAAGAACATTCACTTTCGGTAAGACACTCAGATATCGCCAACGCCCTTTCCCAACATCACACCCAAACAGGCCACATTATCGATTTCCCCAATACAAGAACTATTGCTCCCGTCCGATCTTTCAAATCCCGAATTTACCGTGAAGCTGTAGAAATAGAAAAACGTCCAAATTGTTTGAACACCAGAGATGACAGTCACAGACTCCCATCAGCATGGAAACCACTTCTCAGTGGTCGCCATGTCACACCCCAATCAGAGTGCATCCCGCACTGATGAGCGTGAGTACCCGCCCCCTTCCCCTATAAATACGGCCACGCGACGATCGGCCCGTCAGTTGACTCTGAAGAGTAGGCAGAGTGAGACTTCAGAGTTGACAGGAAGCAGTACGGTTAGTGGAGTAGGCAGGTTGAGACCACGCAATCGTATTGTTTCCGATTCCTTCTAATTCGATTCGTGGAGTAGGCAGATTGAGGCCACGAGTCTGAATTATTTCCCTTCTAATTCTCCTGAAGATGGCTTCGCAAAAGGAGCCGAAACGTCGAGATTTTTCAAATCTTTTACGCGGTTCATTCCGTGAACCAAGTTTCTCAAATACTTCCGACCGCGGAAATCTTCCTGAACATATATATATATATATATATATATATATATATATATATATATATATATATATAAATTCGATGGACGATGAATCTATTTACAGAATTCAGGTCTTCCTATGGGTTCTCCCCTCAGCCCGTTATTAGCAGACATATTCATGGACAACATGGAAACCACAATATTGGAATCAGATCTATCTAAAAAACATATTATTTTTTGGTACCGCTATGTGGATGATATCTTGGTTGGATTCCAATGGGACAGACCGACATATTAAATTATACCTAACATATCTAAATTCAATACATGATAAGATCAAGTTCACAGTAGAAACAGAACAAAATAATTTCGTTAAATTTTCTCGACCTAACAATATTCGAAACAACAGGATAAATTTTCATATAGAATATTTTCAGGAAACCTACTTTCTCAGACGCCATCATAAGTTATAATTCTTTCAGTCCAATTAGCCATCGACTCGCGGCTCTTAACTCAATGATTCACAGGGCTTTTTCGGTTCCTTTATCAAAACAAGACCTAATGGTAGAAATTGACGTGATTCGCGCGATAGGTATTAACAATGATTTTCCACTAAACATAATAAATAGTTTAATTTCGAAAAAAGAGAATAATTGTATCAATTTGAAATTATATGGACCATACTGCAATAACAAAAATGTACAAAAGTTTGTGAGCATCCCTTATACGCACATCCCCTCTTCAAAGATCATTCAATTCTTTAAAAATAATAATTTGAATACTGCTTTTTCGAGTCACAGCAGATTAGATAGAATGATTTTTAATAACAAAATGTCAAAAGTCGATCCAATGAAGAGGACAGGAATTTATAGAATGGACTGTGAAGAATGTAATTCAACATATATAGGTCAGACCGGGAGATGTTTTGAAACCAGGCTAAAAGAACATCTAAAAAACGGACAATCAGCATTTAGGGAACATCTAGAGTCAAAAAAACATAACATCTCATCCTCTTTCAAACCAAGAATTCTTCATTACTGTGATAAAGGCATGATAATGAACTTCCTGGAAGCCATGGAAATAAACAAGATCCAAAAATCCCATAATTACATTCTTCTTAATGACCAGTTAGACTTAAACCACTCCCCACTGTTAAATCTCTGATAACTTGGACCCATCGATTACATTTTACCACCCCCAGGTACCGAACCGAAATACTTATATATTTTCAAGCGATGTCTTTGCAATTATGTATTCAGTCTTGATAATGCTGTAACAGGCGAAACTAGTCGAATAAAAAGTTATTTTCATTTTGTGGTTTTTAGACAAGTTAATTTCTTATTATTTAATTTTTTAATATATATATATATATATATATATATATATATATATATATATATATATATATATATATATATATATATATATATATATGTATATATGTATATATATATATAGGTATATATATATATATATATATATATATATATATATATATATATATATATATATATATATATATATATATATATATATATATATATATATATATTTTTATATATATATATATATATATATATATATATATATATATATATATATATATATATATATATATATATATATATATATATATATATATATATGTTTCCGTAAATGTTCCTTAATGTTCCTTAAAATTTCCTTATGTTTCGGCAACAATTTTACCCATGGCAACAAGGACAAACATTTAGCAACAAAATGTTCCTCAATGTTCCTCCGGTGGAACTGTGCCTTAACATTGACTTCATCTCGTACTAAATAATGGTATTGCCAAATAATCTATTTGTATGAAAAATTGAGCAACACAACAGAGGGGTTTCCAGAAAAACCAAATAACAATATAAGCAATTGAATAATTGGTAGGAATTTTAAACAGATTATGGACAGGAGAATAAGGTTTTACTTCAATCTAGTCGTTAACTAGGTTTCCGGAATTTTTATATTTATTGATGTGAAGGAATTCCCATTAGTTGGTTTTGTGGAGGGAGATTATTTTCGTAATATAATGTAATATGTAATAATTGTGATCAAAAGTATGCTTTTCCTGAATAAGATGGTACGCATAATAAGAGTCAGTTTTCTGCTTAATAGCTACGATGGAGTAAGTTGAGTTTCTAAATGAACATTTTATATAGAATTTATCACAATCGTTCATACACACCAGTAAGTTCATCTCTATAAATTTTTGATTTGTAGTTTTTAATCAATTTTCCAATGCTATTGTTGGTTTTATAGAAAGTTTGAAATTTTGTTTATGAAGAAACAATTTCAAGGTTTCGGAAGGTTGCCCTAGTTAACGACCAGATTGAAGTAAACCCTTCTCCTCTCCTTAATCTGTTTGATATACCTACCAATGACTGAATGAATTGCTTATATTGTTATTTGGTTTCTCTCTCTCTCTATACAGGGTGATTCATTAAGGGTGGCGACCGGCCGTATCTCGGAAACCGTATGTCCTAGAATTTGGGGAAGAAAATTCATATATGCAAATCTGCCCTAAAAAAATGATGAAAAATGTTTTTGAGTCCATAGTTTTCCGCTAGGTGGCGCAATCTACCACTTATAAAATATAATTGGATTTTTTACGGAATATTCCCCAATTTAGGCTGGTAAAAAATATCAAATTTAGAAACTACTGTCCTAATTCCACAACTCTTGTCAAAGTAATTTTTCTGTATTACCTATTCTGAAATGGTGGGGGAAGTTCTCTTTCTTTGACATAAAAAAGACTGTAACTCCATAATGCATCAACCGATTTTCGAAAACGTAGACTTTATGCAAAGAGTATTGAATGTAGATTTCAGTAAAAAATAACAAAAACACTTTTAATTTTCCAATCGGCAACTAGAGGGCGTTATCTAACACCTAGCTCTATTTATGATTTTTTTTGAGAAATTTCAAATGCAATGCTATAAATCTAACCAGCTAACAGAAAGCCAAATTTGATGAATTATTGACCTGTCAAAACGGCGAACTGATATCTCTTTTCATTCCAAAGATATTGGCATTTTTTTTATGAGTGTTGGTGATTGTTGGCTCGCCCTGTAAGGTGGAAGAGAAATTATGTTGCTAAAATTGTTTTGAAAAAAAAATGACAAGTAGAAACGCATCATGAAAATATTCATCAACATTACATAATGAAACAAAACTAGTCCGGTCAAATTAGACCAGAAAATAGGAGTTAAGTTATAAAAATTCGCACCCATCTGAAAATTGGTAGGATTGTTCAAAACACCATTATAACTGAAATCTAAAAAGTTTTCATCGATCTGATACGTGCAAAAATATTCGGGTTCGAATATCATGAAAACGTTTTTCTTTGCGATTTTCAGCAAAGCAGTAAGTTTTATCATGAAATTAGTTCAGACAAAAATTGTAGATCACCTAATCATCTATAAAAAAACGATTTCATAATTTTTTCCTCAGAGCCACCGTTTTTGAGATTAATGATTCAGAAAGTTGAAAGAAATGCAAAAAAACACTAGCTCAAAGGTGGCGTTGAAACGTGCATATTATGACGATTATATCTCTTCCAACTTTTTGACTCGTTATATCTCAAAAACGGCGACTCTTAGAAGAAAAAGTATTTTGAAATTTTTTATAGATAATTATCTGATCTACAATTTTTGTCTGGGCTAATTTCATGCTGTTGTGAAATAATTTGATAAGGGTGCATTTTATAATCCTTTAATATTCTTTGCACCAAAGAATAAATCAATCCTAGATCTCTTGCAATTTTTCGAATACTCAAATGGGGTTCAGATTTAACTAACACCAATACGTTAGTAACATTTTCTTCATTGCGACTTCTACGTATCCTATTTCTTAATGCTACAGGTTGAACATTACCGGTTTCTCGCAATCTTTGTGCCAATCTTTTGAATAATTTCCGAGAATGACGCCGTCTTTCAGGATATCGTATCGCATACCTACTTCCGTTCAGCAATTACTTCATTTTGTAGACTTTCAAAATATATACTGGGCATATCATATGCCTCTCCATTTGAATAAAAAGGCATTATAAAAGAGTTAGTTTGCAAACAGTCAGAATAAATTTGACAGCAATAAAAACTTAAAAGTAAACAATCATAAAACATTGGTGTAATTTCCATAGGTAACTTGCTGACTTTGAAACATCTATCTCTCAACAGAGATACATTCGCAATATTACAGCTCGTCCTTGAACATAAAACTATAAGAGACCGTTTGAGAGATTTGGGATTGAGTTTTTACCCGAAAATTTTTATCCGAAATAGTTCAAAGCAAATAATGGCAAGCATTTTGAGTATTTAAAATAATGAGATAGTGGGAGCGTTTTATAAATCTCTGTTATGAGTAGCTCCCTTAGTTTTGTTTCATTATGTAATGTTAATAAATATTTTGGTGATGCGTTTCTACTTGTTATTTTATTTTCAAAACAATTTTAGCAACATAATTTCTCTTCCACCTCAGAGGGCGAGCCAACAATCATCAACACTCATCGAAAAATGCCAATATCTTTGGAATGAAAAGAGATATCAGTTCGCGGTTTTAACAGGTCAATAAGTCATCAAATTTGGCTTTTTGTTAGCTAGTTAGATTTATAGCATTGCATTAGGAATTTCTCAAAAAAAATCATAAATGGAGTTAGGTGTTACATAACTCCCTCTAGTTGCCGATTGAGAAATTAAAAGTGTTTTTGTTATTTGTTACTGAAATCTACATTCAATACTTTTTGCGTAGAGTATACGTTTTAGAAAATCGGTTGATGCATTATGGAGTTACAGTCTTTTTTATGTCAAAGAAAGAGAACTTTCCCACCATTTCAGAATGGGTAATACAGAAAAATGACTCTAACAAGAGTTGTGGAATTAGAACAGTAGTTTCTGAATTTGATATTTTTCACCAGCCTACATTGGGGGATATTTCGTAAAAAATCCAATTATATTTTATAAGTGGTAGTTTGCGCCACCTAGCGGAAAACTATGGACTCAAAAACATTTTTAAAAATTTTTTTAGGGCAGATTTGCATATAAGAATTTTTTTCCCCAAATTATAGGACATACGGTTTCCGAGATACGGCCGGTCGCCACCCTTAATGAATCTCCCTGTATATATATATATATATATATATATATATATATATATATATATATATATATATATATATATATATATATATATATATATATATATATATATATATATCAGGGGCGGCTATTCAAAGGCGGCTAAGGAGGCTAAGCCTCCTCCTCAATAATATTCCGTGTATCACTAATATATTATATTGAATAGTCAGCATTCAGCATATTCATATTAATCAAAATCATATTATTTTATGCAGCTACCTTCCTTTCAACCTACATTATATAATGGTATTTACATTTACTGCATTTCATTCATTTCAAGATTTGTTGCAACGCTGCGGAGGCTTAGAAAGGTATATTCTCAACGTTCATCACGCCTGCCACAGAAAAGCAAACAACGGTGCGAATACTGTCAATGAATACTTCATTGCAATAGAAAAGCAAAACACATGTAAATGGCAACACCGATGGATCCTGAGTCTCATACAATGTCGACTAATTACAACTAAAGAATTTCGGGTAAAATCGAGTGAATTTGGTGGAAATTAATTTAATCGTAGTGTGATCGTAGTGACTAATGGCCGACAACAGCTTGTTTACTTATATTGCTCGCGTATTGTTTTAAAATGAGTTTGGTTACTGAAGTTAATTTCAAAAGTTTCAATGGTGACTTAGAGGAATATTTGTTATCCCATAACTTTAGTGCACTAAGTTATGAGGATAAAGTTTTGATAAAAACATTGCGACCTACCCCTGAATTAAACAATTTGCTGCAGCGTAACACACAACAAAACCGCGGTTTTAATACAAGAAATTATGAGAGACATCCTTGCCTAACCGGATCACAGGCAGTGTTTACTTTTTACTAGGGAAAATATCTCTGGTTGGGGCCGCTTAGGATTTGAGGATTTAATTCTATAGTTGAAAGTGAGTAATTTTTCACCGATAAAGTAACTTTAAATACCGCACGCGGATTAATATCTTACTTACAAGATAATGAATTTATATATTTTTTAAACATCTTTAAATAAATATTTGAACAAACAGAAATAGTTTTTCAAATCTTACAGCACAAGTTTTCAGATGTAATTTACTCACGAAATCGGCTCAAGTTTCTTTTAGAAAAAATTTCAGAATTTTGTGCAGAAATTTATTTTAAAAAACTATTTTCTGTATTTCAAACTACTGATGATACGACTCAATTTAGCCCAAAATGAAAGAAATTCAGTTACGCAGATATGGAGCTTCACTATAAGCAAATATTTTATGAAATTTTGGATACTATTAGGGGTCATATAGAAATAAGGTTCTCTGATTTGAAAGAACTGCATTTCTTCGACTTACTTAATAAAAATTTGTTAACCGGATTTTCGTCAAATTTTCCAGATAACCTTTTGGAAAATTTATGTCAAAAATACCCTTTTTTTGATAAGGTGGCCATAAAAAGTGAACTGTGTGTTGTTTATAATGACAATGAAATTTTGGGGCAAAATGAAAATCATGTGAGGACTATTAAATACCTTTTTGATAATGATTTGAAAGTTTCACCCCAAGTTTATAAACTCTTATGTCGAATTGTTTCTATCCCGGTGACATCGGCTTCCGTAGAGCGCTCGTTTTCCACTCTTAAGAGAATTAAAACTTATTTACGAAATTCAATGAGCCAGGATCGTTTGAAAAATATTAGTTTGTTGTCTATTGAAAAGGAATTTTGGCGAAAGACAAAAAATTTTATGAGGATATTATAGATCATTTTGCTAACGTTAAAGATCGCAGAACCCCGCTAATCTTCAAAAATATAGACAGACTATCTGGATGACTAGTTACTACCGCTGAATCTTTTAAAATGTGTGGTTCTCCATCTTAAGAAAAAATAATTACCGTAATACAAATTACATAAACAATGTTGCCTTGAATAATGTCAATTGACTGCTCGCTTCCACTTGGTGGAACATTGTCGAAAATTATTAATCCAATAAAGTAAAACATTGGATTCCATTAAAATAAGTTTAATTTGCTCTACATATGTTTCAACATTTAGGTTTATCTATGGGATCGCCTTTATTTCCACTATTGAGTGAAATTGTTATGTCCCCCACTTAGAAAGTAGTACCTATCTCTTTTTCCACCAATAACATTTTAAAAAATGTTTTTTTGTAGAAACGATATGTCGATGATGTTTTTTCTATTTAAACGGAAACTGATGGACAATAATTAGATATATTTTTGACATTTATTAACTAATCTCATCCATCAATGAAATTTACTGTTGAGATTGAAAATGAAAATCATTCTTTGAAGTTTTTGAACCTATAGATAACTAAACTAAGTAATTCTCTGTTTCGACATTTATAGAAAACTTATACAGTGATACCATAATACAATGAAGTAGTGCTAATAAGCGTTATCCAGAGATAAATTTAAAAAAAAATCCAAATGCTTAAGTGTTGAAAGTGACAAATAATAGTTACGAAGTCCATAATTGATAAACTAATATCCAAAAACAACGAAAATTGCTCCTCAAGCACGAGTATCTGAATATTAAGGATGAAGATGATGAAAAAATTAATTCTTTTCAATTAACTTTGTTTCAAGATTTGTAATAGGTTGAATGAATACAGTATATAACTATAAGTACAAACAAAAGTTTGGGTTCCTTATTGGTCAATAATACGGACAGACGAACAGTCTTTGAGAAGTTTGGTATATAGAATAAACTGTATTAGGTAATTGTGATGCTTTTTATATTAGTTTTTTATATAAGAATCATCCAAAATATAAAACGTAACTGGGATTTCGGAGCATTGTATAATACTCAACAACCATTTAATACATTGAGATAACCCAAATATAGTACATTCGTTGAACAAAGGACAGGATTGACCTTTTAGAGCAGTGGTTCTTAACCTTTTCATAATGAGTTACCATTTAACAAAATTTCTGCCTTGTCAAGGACCACCAACTTTTTGTAAGTAATATTACCTTCAGAAAGTCGATGAAAATAAACGCCTTTTTGTGACTGCATAATCTTAACTAACTTTTGAATCCTTCGTTCAGTGCCACTGAATGCCAAAGACATGTCGGCAAGATTTCGGTACTTGTTTTTCATTATCATAAGCGTCGAGAACCCCTGCTCACATAAATGTGTCGATGAAAACAAAGTCAAACGGGGTATATTTTGAATCTTTGGGAAATAAATTATGTTTTGAATACAAAAATCTTCAAGATTTATTCCTGCCTCGAATATATATTTCAATTTGTTTGTCGTGTTGCATTTCGATCAATTTTTCTTCAATTTCATTAAGAACTCAAACACTCTGACAATGGAAGGATTGCGAACCAGTTTCTGAATACTTTTTGTCTTCTCAGTTCAGAAAATAATGACTGATTTCACTTTTCAAATTTGTTAAATGGAGTACCATGTTTGTTTTGTATTTCTTCTTAACCCTTGGCATTGTGTTCCCCAATTATTTTATACAAATTATCGAACGCAGAAATATTCGCACTTTTGATCTTGGTAATCCATAACTCGCTGTTTGCGACAAATGCATTGATTTTACCTAGCATTTCGAGAGGGTTTTTTGGCAGCCAGTACTTGGCGACAACTAACGCAATATGTTGATCTTGCAGATGGATTTTTCATTATATAAATGCAGCAAAACCAGAGCTGGAATCAAGCATTTGCCACTGAAGACGACATTCCTCAAAACATAGACTTATTACATCAACACCTTGCCTAGTTTCCAGTCATTTGAAAAACGCTCTTCTTTTAATGCTTTATTGTCATGCAGAAATCGAGCAAATACAAGTAATTGACAGCGTTGTCAAACGTCGTCAGATTCATCACATTGCTTGGCTGAAATGACCGAACGCGACTTATTCAATTGTATGACTTATTCAATATTTTTAGGATGGCTTTGCGGACCATCTCGAGTGCTTCCAGGGACCACCAGTGGTCCGCGGACCACCGGCTAAGAACCACTGTTTTAGAGGCTATGGAGATTAAATCGCCAAGCTCAAAGTACTTATTTATCATTAATGAGCAAATAGTGTATCTCCTATTCAATAAAGTAGCATTATAAAAAGTTAGATTGTCACATTTTCAATTTGGGTTAATAGATTAGTATCCCGAAACATGTCGAGCAAATTGAACTAATTTTAGTGGATCAGGCCACGTGTTTGACTTCACTTCATAAATAACAATGTTGCCTTGTCACATACGGGCAAATATGATCACCTTGGTGTTAACTTCGGATTTATCATCTGGTGAACATTTGACAAATCAAGTAAAGAAGCCAACTCAAGAATTTATCTTCTTTCTCGTATTTTTGCTAAGTCAGATTATGATACGGTGCCAAGACTATATAAATCATATATACGTCCAATATAGAGTTATGGAATAGTATATTGCATCCTATACTACTGCGAGACTAGCAGAGACTAGCTACTAGACTTTCATTATGGTCGTGTAAGACCGACGTATGAAGAATGACTACAAACGATGAAGTTTTCTACTTTCTTGCATCGGCATGAGAGAGATAAATCAATTACCTTAAGATAACTTTTCTATTAGATCCCTATTTCACCTCAATGTAGATCGTCGTCTACTCGGATACCCATACAAGTTGAATCGAGAAACTTTTAAAAGCACATCCAGAATGTTTTTTCTCAACGGTGTATTTCATCCATGGAACTCGTTACCAGCTGACGTTGTTATGGCGTCTAACATAAATATTTTCAAAGCTATCGATTAGATGCATATTTTTCTGCACGTGTGCACTAATATTGTGTTGTATAGTACTTTTTTTTTAGTTTCATGGGTTTTTATTACCCTCTATTCTCAACCTTTGCAATAATAAGTGTATTCACATTTGATATCGAATTCCATTTTACGACCACCTATTATCTTCTCAGACGGTGATGAGTAGATAGAACATAATTTGAATAGAGTATTTTCTCCGCCCGAAGTTTCCTTCATTTTAATGGTAATATAATGAAATAATGCATTTTCAGAGGAAGTGGAGCCTCATAGCTATTATTCAGCGCAGCAAGATATGAGGAAACGTTAATTGATGTTTTAAAACTTTTCAAGTTAAACGTAGCCTAGTAAACCTTTTATCGTAACTTGTTCTCCTATTGTCGTGCTCATTGGAGAAGCGGTTTCAAAGTTCCATATTTCTCACTACATTTGAACAGAAAATAGACCAGAATAAGCGCACTTTCAAATATCTCGCCCCATTTGAAAAGAAAATAGACTATAATACTCCCAAATGTGGTATTCTGATGATTTGTTTATATATTCGACTTCCAACTATCCATTTTTGTAGTTCCATAATTTGAAAATAGCTATAGAAGAGGAAAAACCTCAGCTTGAGCATGAAAAACTTCTCTTGCCCGAATATGGATAAATCTAAAGGTCATATTATATATCACATAAAGTAAACAAGAAAAATTCTTCCATAATTTAAAATTATCAAACAATCTTCCAAAGAAGCCCCGTTCTATGTGTTCCAATAAAAGAAATAAGAAGCCCCGTTCTATGTGTTCCAATGAAAGAAATAACAGTGAATTATAAAAAAATGTTAAGTCACTCCAATTCAAGATCTACATATAGCAGAATGCAGATTTCACGTCGCGGAATACATATAACCAGCTCCCTTGGAAGATTGTTAGTTAATTTTAATTTATTGAAGAATTTTCCTTGTTAACTTTATGTGAAATATTGAATATGACATAGGAGATGTCATAAGGTTCAGTTCATTTTTCATTTTCGCAGGTGATTTAAAAATATTGAGACAAATATCAGAGGTCGAAGATTGTGAACTTCTTCAACTCGATCTCAATGCAATAATGAACTGGTGTTCAGATAATGAAATGGAGTTAAACATAGAGAAGTGCCAAGTGATCAGGTCTGGAAGAGTAAGGTCACCATATACTTTCCATTACCATTTGAACTAACTAATTTTGAAGGACACAAGTATTTTTTATAAGGACTTGGGAGTGTACTTCGACCCGAAACTAGATTTTATTGCTCACATACAATTTGTTACTAATGAAGCTTTTAAAATGTTTGATTTCATAAACAGATCAATGTTTAATTTCAACAATTTAGATGCATTAAATCAGTATATTGTGCAAATGTGAGAAGTGTGTGCGAGTACGCATCCGTGGTATGGTCACCGGTTTACTATGTTCATAGACATAATATCGAGCTAGTTCAGAGAAAATTCTTGAAGTGGGTTGCATTCAAACAAGGATTTCCAACCTCGTCTCAAAATTACCTTATTGATTTAAGAGCAAATGAGTTTGAGGTCTTTGGAATTACGGAGGGAAAACTTTGACATAATGCTAATTTTCAAGTTGATTAATAACTCTACTGACAGTAAATATTTATTAGCTAAAATAAGCCTTAATTGCAGGTAGGGGAGACCGGTGTCAATTGTAACAAAATTTACTTAATAATTTTTCAAAAATTAATCTTACTTTTTGAAAAGATGATTTCACTTCTATAAGATTATGTACTAAATTGGCTATATCCTTCAAAAATTAAAACTCACAAAAATGATGTTGTTATCAAGTTAATGGATTTTCCGAGATTCTTCGACAACTGTTACAACTGACACCGACTTGGTGTCAATTGTAACAAGTGTGGTGTCAATTGTAACAATCATGGATAATCACAGGATATTCAAGAAAGTTTCAAAAATAATTTTATTTTTTACACAGAGTTATAAAAATAGTATTGCATAAAAATTTAAAGAATAAGAATATACAGAAAACTAAAAGAAAAATAATATAATGAAAACTAAAAGAATAAGAATATAATGATTTCATTATCCTTCAGAATCAGATTATAGTTTGTGCAAATATAAAATGGACTTTTGTCCGTGCAGTGTAAATGTGCCCATTTTCTGCACATCCTACATTGCAACCAATCTTTTGTGCTCATTGAATAGGGTTCAGAACACATCAAACATATAGTGTCATCATCTGAAGAATCAGAGAAGTAATTTTGCACGGTCTTTTTCTTCATCACTTTTACGTCTCTTTTCATTAGTTGACTTTCCAGTTTTTTTTGTGTCATCTTGGCCAATTTTGCGTTTTACTGCTGAGTTTTTCTTCGTATTTTGTCCTTCAATTGAGAGCATTCACAAAACGGTTTAATGAAACATGGCACATTTCATACTCTTTAGCAATTTTTCTAACTGATTGATTATTATCAATCACTTTTTTAGCTGCTTCTTCATAAATAATTTTAGGTAATAATAGGGTTTTACCATTTTTTAGCGTGAGCTGTAAAAAATAATTTCATCAGAAAAGTAAATACAGGTGTCAATTGTAACACGTTACAATCGACACCCTAGCACGTGTTACAATCGACACCTTACAACCTTGAATTATGTTGATTACATTTCTATAATTTTTATGTGAAGCAGTAAACAAATAGCCACTGATAAATAAAGCTAAAACTATAATAAAGCCAACCCTTACCTTAAAATATAGTCACTATAAAGAATTCAACCTTGAAAAGAAAAATTGTGGCACCGCGGATATTCACTTTCACAGCGTTTTATAAACATTCGTCTACTAAACGGCCGACGTTATCGCAACGTTCAAACTAACTCAATTACATACTACCGAATAGCTCGTTGCTCTATTTGTCACTCTTGTTTCACTAAAATTCATAGAGATGTCGTTGTTATCGCCCATGTTACTTTCGACACCTGTTACAATTGACACCTGTCTCCCCTACGCATTATTGAGATCTAGAGCAATTTTCAACTTAAGTTTTGCTCCAACTAATAATTTTATGAACAGCCCCTTAATTAGATCACAAAGACTAGCAAATGATTGCGAAGTTGATCTTTTTACAGTATCAATTTTTTCCCTTGAGAAATATTTCGAGTCGCAAGCGCTGAACAGATAGTTAGGAGCAGGCTCGTTTTTGCAGGAGCTTATGAGCTTGTCATCGAATATGCTTAATTGTTAGTTTGATTTATATTGGAATTGGAATGTGAATGTTGTTTCATATTTTTTTTTCGTTTGTATTATTAAATTGAAATTTTTAGTATTATTTTTTTGAATCTTTGAATCTACTTAGTTCACCAATGTAAAACGGCAGGTCCGTTTGATTAAATAAATAAATAATAAATGAATATGACCAAATAGTACATTTTTTCAAGAATTGAGTGTGATATCATATTACGAGGAAAAACTACAGCTGACGTTTCAAAATATCTTCCAGTACGAACACATTTTCAATTCCACTTGCTTTCGGTGCAGTAATTGATTAACTGGATAGCTGTCTACTTTCTCGTTTCAGTGGAAGCTGACATCTAGTAGGTTAGTTGAACTGAAGTGAAATCATTGATCGTTCCAAATAGTTGATTCAGCCTCAGTAGTGCTGTCATGTCACAAGCTGATGCGTGTTTATCTAAATTGAAGAGAACTGATTTTTCCTCAAGATCAAGATATATGATCAACCGTGGTGAGAAATTCTGGTTCAGTTTTCACATCGAAGCAGACCCAGTGTTTGCAATACTTCGAAGACCATTAGTTGACATCTCAGATTTGCACCTAGAAGTTTCACCATAAAAACTCACGATCGAAGTACAGGGTGTCCCATTTTGGGTACTTTTGAATGGTATCTCCGTTATTTTTGAAGAAAGAGGGTTGCGGTTTTCGAGACACTGTGCTACTTTTTCGTAGAACTGCCGTCAACAGAATTTTTTTTCTATAAGGACAAAGGTGTTGGTTCTATATATACCAAAGTATCTATCTCTTTTCTATCCCTGTTCTCTTTGTTGTATATTTTAGCACGCGGGTGAACAAATGATCCGTGCTCAACTAAATTTGATCTTGAACGAGCAAATATCTCAAAAACCGGTTGCCTTCTTACTAGATATCAAACAAGAAAAGAATTAAAATGATGATAGAGATTTTCATAGCCATTATAGCTTACTTACCTTAGGAAATATAATTCCGAAGCTGCTTCAGAATTTTCATTAATCTGTATAAAACATACCCGCATAAAATATTTTTCATAATTTCCATACTCTGCATTATTCCAAGACATTGATAAATATCAATTAAATAAAAATCCGGACATCCTACTGCGTAGCACTAGGAATGATAAAAGCCCTCGGCGCATGTGCATGTCGTAATGCCTATCTAAAAAACGCTATATTTTTTATTCTTCGTGGGGAAAAATGGGGCAAAAAAATTCCCTCATGAAATCATATGTGTTTTATCGATATCCGTTGGAATTTTTAAAATAGGACCAGATCCCAACTTTTTGTCGTGAGACTATAACCCCTTTAGCTTCGCCTCGGGGTAATAATACCAAAATAATGAAAATAAACACCTTTATAAACCAAAAGTCAATCCAAAAAACGATGATATTAGTTTGACATTTATTTTGTTTCTTGTCGTTAACAATATCAAGGCCTACTATTAAATTATGCGTGTAATTTCAGAAAATTATCCTTTATTTGCGCGTTTCTGAAAAAAAGTTTATACTATTATAATTTTTGAAAAAGTAAAAAAAGACAAATTTTATAGTCTATAAATATACAGGGTATTCCATTTAAAAAAACATAAGTTTGCTTTATAACTCGAAAATAGTAAATATGTAACAAAAATTATCTACACCACCGCATTCTACGGAAAAAAAATCTATAAGAATGTTATAGTACCTTTTCTATAAGATGAAGGATGACGGCGATACGACGGGGATCCCATAATGCAACATTTTCAAAAATGCCATGTATCTTAAAAACTAAAAGGGCTATTAAAATTCTGTTGGACGCATTTTCAGTTTTACGAAAAAGTAGTACAGTGTCGCGAAAACCGCAATCCTCTATCTTCAAAAATAACGGAGATACCATTCAAAAGTACTCAAAATGGGACACCCTGTTCTTTCTCCGTTGAATTTGATGTAATTTTACTGATTGGCCTCGATGTGCAAACAAACTGGTTCGTAGAAATAATAGAACATACATTGATAGACTTGACAACACTTAAACTTAGTTTTTAGGTAAATCATATGAAGTATTCAATAGTGGTTTACCAAACTATGCCAAGTATTGACAATGATAGAAATGGCATTTGATTCGACATTTTCATGAAATAGATTTTGTTCGAGTTATCTTGCACATTCCAACGAAGTAGACAGTGCTGCCATCATATTCGATGCGTGTCATCATATAAATTCAAATTTTAACCACAAGAAAAAGAATTCAGTTCACAATAATGAATTGGAATGCACAAAGACATAATATACCAAATTTCAGTCTTGAACTGCTTACGGTAAGGAAAATATTGAATAATAAAGATTTGGAGGAGCTAATTGTGGACAGCCCTAGATTTCTCAGGAGGCGTATCCGGACCCAAGTTTATCGAAGTTTATGAAGTTTCTTCATATTTTCAGGCGTAAATTCAACACCCGAATTATTTGCTCCTAACTAGGGAGATACAGATGTAACTTTGAAATTGCGATATAAATCATACAAATTTGAAAAGAATGCTGTGACAGGTCAACTTTTTATTGAAGGTAGTTTTTTTGTTGAAGCAGAAATATTTTTTTTTCAAACAAAATGTGTAACAAGAGGTTACTTATGTATTAAATTGTGGTTGGTAGTTTAACTTTTGTTCAAATGAACGATCATAAAATCACATCTTGTTTGAACAAAAAAGAGAAATATTTCTGCTTCAGCAAATAATAATACAATATAATAGCTAACGTAACGGTTGAAGTAAGAAAGAGGTGTCAGACGCGCATTAGGAACAAGGGAGAATAGTTGGAACAAAATTTGTAACTATAGAGAACAGTTAGATATTGAATGATTGTTAGTAATTTAACTTTAGTTCAAATAAACGATCATAAAAATAAAATTGTTTTGCTCACTAAGTCCGAACGGTTTCCGTCTTTTTGAAGGAATATCCGCAATTTGAAGCAGAAACGTTTTTTTTCA
Organism: Cynegetis impunctata; assembly: GCA_030704885.1. Classification (NCBI taxonomy): domain Eukaryota; kingdom Metazoa; phylum Arthropoda; class Insecta; order Coleoptera; family Coccinellidae; genus Cynegetis; species Cynegetis impunctata. The sequence goes on from JARQZK010002891.1 coordinate 899,587, forward strand.
ATTTGTAGCACACCGTTAGAAACGTCATTAAGTAGAAAAGTTTTTCAAAGAGAGTGAAGCTCTAAATTGTTGTACTTTTTTCAACATTCAATTTTGAAGTTGATTTATTCTCACAAAATCACTAATTTTGTGGAATAAAAATCTTCGTATGTGTCTTTGGTACTGTCAGTTGTAAAGGGAACTATTAACTATTTGAACAACCATACATTACAGAATATTCATTTGAAAAATGGTACTTTCACAAGCATTAATAAAAAACTAATGAGGGTTTGAAGACGAAATTTTGGGTAATTTGAGAAAAAATTTTTAAAAATTATATCTCCAAAGTGAGTTTTAGGACCCATGGTCCAGAAATGGAAAGGTAGCAAATTAATCCAACGTTATCACACAAAATTTTGATACAGCATATATAAATATATCTATATATATATATATATATATATATATATATATATATATATATATATATATATATATATATATATATATATATATATATATATATATATATATATATATATATATATATATATATATATATATATATATATATATAGAGAGATAGTTATATATACAGGGCCCTAACCAGCACGGGTTTCTAGAGGGGGCTGAACAAATTCTTGAGGGGGCTTGTTTTTTACATAGTACTAAAATAAATATAAGTGAAAAAAAGATAGGAATATACAGCTTTTTCTGTCTTTTTACCAAGAAGTGTTTACTGGAAAACGAATATCAATTGAGAAACATTTTGGAAAAATAAAAAAATTTATCCTAATAAAAATGATAAATAAAAAATCTCTCCTAGAAAACTCTAAATAAATAAAACTAATAGAAATAAAAAATATTGGAAAAAAATAAAAATGTACTTTCATCATTGAATATAAACAAATAGTTAATATATCTATAGACGTTTATATCATAGCACAAGACATCATTACATCATCATCATCTTTGTCTGTGTTTGAAGTTGTGGATTGGTGCTTCTACTGATACATATCAGAATTCAATTTTGAATACAAAGCTTTGCTAGGCTCAAATTATTTACAGCAAATCTCATTTATTTCCAAGTAAGATCTAATAGACACAACTGAATTTAACATTTTTAGTATCATTTTATTTCGAATTTTACATTTATCAATATTAATCAATAAAAATATCCTTTTCACGAATGAATTGGATGACGGTACGCTCAGAAGAGTAAATAGAGCTAAATCTTCAAACATGAATTTGTAGGCTGCATTTTTTAAATCTTCCTCCAAAAAGTGTCAACATGTTTTGCGGCTTAAAAGATGCCACAAATAAATAATTTTAAGTCAGTTTTACAATTAGGTAGATTTGTTTGTAACTAGGCTAGTTTTATGTTTCAATCTTTTCTAGAGGGGGCTTAGATAATTCCAGAGTGGGCTTAGCCTCCTCTGGCGCCCCCTAGATACGGCCCTGTATATATATATATATATATATATATATATATATATATATATATATATATATATGCTAATCATTTCTTTCAATATTCGATATCAGGTCTTCATCTGGAATAGAATATTTAAACTAACGAGAAAAAGATTTTCTAATATTTCATAAAAATATCAAAGTTCCGAATTTTGCTGTTTGAATTCGTCAGATATTATATGAGTAGAATTCCAACGGGCATAAAGGGAATATATTAAAAAAATTCATTTCATTTCTACGCGGAGCCCGAATATATAACTTCAGGTCGAATGAAACAAAATTTACAAGCAAAAACTTGAATCTCCTAACAACGACCGTAGAAGTCTTGGTTTTTCTTTTCTCTTTACGATTAAAACTGTTCAACTGAAATACCCTACGTGTACTATCTGGAATCATTCCGAGAGTTTCCCGAACTTTCTTCGGAACATAACAAGGAGGCGGAAAATGCATTACGGCGGAACGCTTTTAGCATGACGAAAATCCTGACTTATTTCTCGTGTAGAGTTTTCCGGCGAAAACAGTAACTTTTTTCATGAGAATAATGAGTTTTTTGTGCATGTTCTTGAATATCATTTTTATCATTCTTTTTCGTGAAGGCTGGTATGGAAAAACAGTCATTATAAGTAGAATAAGTTGCTACAGCAACATAAATCGGAACTATTCATCAACATTTTCTTTTGAATGAAGTACTGATAGTTAGAAAGACAGAGAAGAGTTCTTATTCGTAACAAGTAATCAACAGTAAGATTGTGATATTAATCGATCATGACGGAGAATTTTAAAAACATTAAGTCATTGAGACTTAGTAGGTTACGAAAATTTTCATAAATTTCTTCTCTTAAAAACTGTAGCTGGCTTTCTGTAACTATCCAATTACTATTGTGACTTTCATCAAGAATTTTCTTGTTCAATGGGTGTACATGTAAGAAATTAGTCTTGTAGAAAACTGCATTATTCTCAAAATTTCAGAGCATATCGTGCATGTGGTTTGCACTTTCCTTCTTTCGATTTTAGCAGGGAGGTCGGTGAATAGACTGTAGAACGAACAAATATAAGGTTGTTTTAAGTTATAATATGCGTTAGACCCTGACGATTGTAAAAAACCTGTAACTAATTGATTTTTGGTCATTTTATTGACTGTGCTGGAGATGTGGATGATGTTGGGTTATTTTCATTAAAGAATGTCTGTTGATCAATAATGCGCTGATTCTGTTTTTTTTTAAATTTCATTTTGTAGTTATTGCTGTGTTGGCAATTGTGACATTTTAATTAATATATTTCAATCCAAATCAATATTTGTATATATATATATATATATATATATATATATATATATATATATATATATATATATATATATATATATATATATATATAAATATATATATGTATATATATATATATATATATATATATATATATATATAGTGTACCTCTAGAAAGTATTTCGCTTAAATAACAA
>JARQZK010002891.1:907500-992500 GCA_030704885.1 Cynegetis impunctata
ATCCAGGGCAGCAGTGCTCATTTGCTGTACATCTTTTACCGTAGCAAGGTTCATCTTCGACGTCGTTAGAGTATTCCTCTAAAATTCCCTCGTCTCCTTCTCCAGCGCCACGCTGAAAAAATAAAATTGGCCGAGATTAAACCCAGAAGGTTTAGCGTTTTGTATATATATATATATACATATATATATATATATATATATATATATATATATATATATATATATATATATATATATTAGTACAGCAGTCTTCGTTCTAGCCCACTTAATGTCCGAAATGTCAGTTATGCGCATGCGCGACTTCAGGGCGTAGCTATGATCGGGAAGTCGGCCATTTCCAAGATGGCGGACCACGGTATCTCGTAATTCAGAACCTGGCCAACAGATGGCGTTCCAAGATGGCGTTTCAAGATGGCGGACCACGGTATTATCGTAATTTGGAACCTGACCAACAGATGGCGTTTCAAGATGGCGGACCACGGTATTATCGTAATTTGGAACCTGACCAACAGATGGCGTTCCAAGATGGCGTTTAAAGATGGCGGTCCATGGTATTATCATCATTAAGAACCTGACCACCAGATGGCGTTTCATGGTATTATAGACATTCAGAACCTGGCCAAAAGAGGGCGTTCCCAGATGACAGATCACTATATTCTCATCATTCAGAATCTCGCCAACAGAGGGCGTTGCAATCGCATTCAAAATTTGATATTTGACGTATGACAGTTCTATGCTCTAAGATATCTATGATTCAAGATGACATTTGACAGTTACGAATGACAAATGGGATGACGTATGACAGATCTATGCTCTAAGATATCTATGATTCACGATGACATTTGACAGTTACGAATGACAGATGGGATGACGTATGACAGATCTATGCTCTAAGATATCTATGATTCACGATGATATTCGACAGTTACGAATGACAGATGGGATGACGTACGACAGATCTATGTTTTAAATCCAAGATGGTGGATGCGTGAGGCTATGAGAATAAGCATGGGGGCCTAGAGGACTGAAATTGTAAATGGGGGCCTCCAGGTGTCTTCGGGCAGGCTCAGACGACTGAGTTCGATATATAGGAATATATGGAGTCTTCATGGGGGCCCTTGAGACTCTTATACAAATTTTAATGTTATTTAACCTTACTTTTCGTTAGCTGACTTACAGATCACGGTTCAGGAATCCCTTGGAACCTTCTCAACAGAGGGCAATCGTATTCAATATTTGACGTATAACAGATCTTTGGGTTAAATCAAAGATGGAGGATCTATGGTCTTTCAAATCCAATATCAAGCTTTGAAAAAAAATTCTAATTAAAAAATTCAGCGCGAGGATCGAACCTATATATCAAAGTTCAACACTATCAAGCTTAAAAAAAAAATTCATACTGAAGAAATCCGCATTTAGATTTGAACCTGTTATATTTGGAGACCATGGCTCTACCAAGCTTTAAGAAAAATGTTAAATTAAAAAATCCTGCGCGAGGATCGAATCTCTATATCAGAAGTTCAACACTATCAAGTTAAAAAAAAATTCATACTGAAGAAATCCGCATTTAGATTTGAACCTGTTATATTTGTAGACCATGGCTCTACCCAGCTCAAAAAAAAATGTTAAATCAAAAACTCCAGCGCGAGGATTGAACCTATATAATAGGAGTTCAACACTATGTTCACTGCTCTTTAAAAAAAAAATTCAAATAAAAAATAGAGTGCAGGGATCTAAACTTAATACATGTAATATAAGCTATAAAAAAAAATTCAAATTGAAGAAATCGAGCTCGGGGATTGAACCTGTTATATTAGGAGTTCATGGCTCTACCAAGCATAAAAGAAAATGTTAAATTAAAAAATCCAGCGTGAGGATCGAACCTGTTATATTAGGAGTCCATAGTGTTCACTGCTCTTAAAAAAAAATCTAATTATAATAATTATATTTTCAGGCTAAAGACAACCAACAATGTGATCATCGAAGTAGGGTGATTTTATCTGAGTTCGGTTTATACATTTTTCAATCGACGAATAGTGCGATGTTATATTCAAACACTTATGAATATAGTTGTATTCAAAAGAGTCTCACATAATTGATATTATTTTTGCTTCGTTAATTTTTGAATATCTTGAATAGTCAGCACGTTAAAATACATATGGGGACCCAGAGGACTGAAATTATTTGATATAATGGTATGGGGGCTCCTTCGGAGACTTGTGTGGGGGCCGTCTTCGGAGAGAACACTAAAAGTAAATTGAATTTCATTTATTAAGGATACTTTAAATAATACATTGATCACAAAAAAATTCAATTCAATCCATTATATATGTTGTTCTGTCGATAGTTTTAAACACAATGGAATATTATAGAATATTGAACAGAAAAATTAATTAGTTCATAACAATCGAACGATAAATGACATTAGATAACTGACAGAAAAAATAACAGGGTTCAAATACCCTCCATATAACTATGAGGGAAAAATTTATTTAACATTATAAGACACATTCATTAGACCTTTGACCTGTCCGTAATCACAGTAGCGATATTTCGATAGATATAAAAAATAATAATAGCTATATTTTATTATTACTTCCTCATTAAAATGTTATTTTCCAAGCTTCTCATCAATAACTCGGTATAAGTAATTCATAAATATTCGAAGCGGTACATTATGTGAATTGACCTAATTGACGGACTGATTACGATGCAAAAAACATGTCGTTGCACGTTGGAAGCCACTGATTTCCTATCTAGTGCAATGAACTGGAATATCTTTATTTCATTGTCATTCTAACATTCGTAGATGACTGACTAGTGACTGAGTTACATTCAAATAATATAATCATAGATATATAGCTTTGAGCTATAATTGTTGAAAATAATTCACGATTGGTTTGTGTGAAGTGTGTGAAATAATTGTGCAAACCAAAATACTTCAAGAATAAGTTCTCCTTATTACAAACGGAGTTCAAGTGTTTATCAAGTGAGTACATATAATTTTTAATAGATTCAGAATTTGAAATTGTACCTATATACTAGATAATTTTTGGTGGATTTAATCGATTATTTGCTTCTGAGAAATTCAGACTTGAGCAATAATTTTCAAATATTCTTTTTTTTTGAGTGGAGTATTCTTTCATTCATTCACATCATTCTTTGAAGAAAGTCAAACTAAAAATATTTCTTTTACGTAGATTTCACTAATACGAACTACCGAATTCCATATAATTCGTTCAGCTCAACAATTTATAGTTCCATCAAGTGAGTACATATCTTTTAATACATACATTTAGAATTGGAAATTGTATATACTATAGCGAGAGCGAGACAGTCGTCTATCAGGGACAGTGTTGCCAGACGTAATAAATAATCTTGAATCTAATTAGCTGACCCAATTTTGAACAGAAATGAAATATAGTATTTATCACGTCTGACAACCTAAAGATAATTTTTGTTGGATTCAATCTATTCAAATCGATTATTTTCTTTGATTTTAGATAGTCTGTGTAATTCATGAATTACTGGAGTTATTAGTGCGGAGATTCAACGTTATGCTAGCTCCCAAACTCGTAACACTTATAGATAATTAAGTGTAGATACTTCCTCAAGTATTCATTCAACTATTAATATTGTATACCGAAGGTAAATAATTTATTTTTTCTTGTAGTTGAGTGTAATTTTGTACATCACAAAGTCGTAAAACAAAGTAACATTTTTCCAGTACTTATCATATTCTAAATAATTTTTTTGTATTTATTTTATTAAATTAGATAATTTAGGTACAAGAAAATCTAGCATGATATATACGTAAGAAAATCTATTTCAAGTTCATAGGTATAAAATTAAATTATATTAATATAACCATTTTACTCACTGGAAATAGCTTTTCTATACTAGTATAATAATATGCTATTTCTGTGTACATATTCAACAAAAGTTGCCTGATGTTTTTTTTTAGTGGAGTATTCTTTCATTCATCCACATTATTCCGTGAAGAAAGTCAGACTATAAATATATTATTTTTCACAGATTTCACTAGTCATTCGACAAACCACCAAAATCAACCTAATTCAGTCAGCTCTGCAATTTAAAGTAAGTATGTTTTTTGATGTTTTGCTTAATATTTCTGCTCATATACAGGCTGTTCTCTTCTTAAGTGAAAGTTTGAAGAATACAAAGTGTACTTTTTTTCACATATTCAGGGATGAAATTTTGTTTACAATTTTAAAAAATGTAGGGAACAGTGTTGCCAGATGTAATAAATAATTTTTAATCTAATAAGCTAAATCAATTTTCAACAAAAATGAGATATAGCATTCATCACGTCTGACAACCTAAAGATAATTTTTCGTTGGATTTATCTATTCAAATCTATTATTTTCTCCTGAGAAATTCAGACTTGAGCAATAATTTTCAAATATTCATGTTGTTTTTATATCAGTGTTAAAATTCATAGTTATTCACTATATTATGGACAGGATATCTATGCATACTTTTAATTGAAATATATTCAAGTTTTTAACCTCATATAAATCAATAGTAAATAGGTAAATAGCAATACTGTTTCATTGTAAGTTTCAACTTCTGAACAGAGTACAACACAAGTTCAACGACCTGACCTTGATTTCAACACTAATAACTCAAGTTATTTCGAGCTATTACTGCGGAGGATCAGTCTTACGCTAGCTCCCAGACCAGACTCGTATCACTTATATATTATTAAGTGTAGATACTTCCTCAAGTATACATTCAACTATTAATATTGTATACCGAAGATAAAGAATTTATTTTTTCTTGTAGTTGAGTGTAATTTTGTACATCAGAAAGTCGTAAAACAAAGTAACATTTTTCCAGTATCATATTCTAAATAATTTTTTTGTATTTATTTTATTAAATAAGATAATTTAAGTACAAGAAAAACTGGCATGTTATACACGAAAAAAATTATATTATTATAAACATTATAGTTATATATATTATAAAAATTATAGATACTCTGGAAATAGCTTTTATATAATAGTATAACAATATACTATTTCTGTGTACATATTCAACAAAAGCTAATTGATGTTTTTTTTGTTTTGCAGCAAAACTTCGTCTATCATGAGTATAATGAAGATTTCTGATGATGCCGTCAAAACTTTTGGGGCAAGTTTGAAATTAATAAGAACTGTGGAAGAAGTTGGTAGATGGTTGAAGTATATTAATAAAATCATCTTTCGAATCACGAAATATACAAGGGGTAAGAATTTTTCTCATTCGCAAAACAGCAAATCTATCAATCCTCAAGACCTACAGAGAAAATATCAAGCATATACGTCAGTCGATTTTCAAAAAGGGTTCTGGTTTGGGCAGGCAATCCAAACGTTTAATTTGGAGAGATGTTGATTCAGCTTTAAAAAGTAGAATGCGTACCGGGGTGATTATCAATAATACAATCAAAGATCTCGAAGAGTTCCTCAGTAAAACTTTCAGAATTTTCAATAATAAAATAAAATCTGATACTAGAGAGGAAAGTATTAAAACATTTTGCACTGAAAGTTCTGTTGTTGATCTCTCCGATGAATTAAAAGAATTGTATAACACTAAATTTCGAGCTGTCATTCTTAGGAAAATGGATGAGTTTCAGGAGCGTGATAGTGGTTGGGCTCTCTTACAGATTCTTAACCTCAAAGTTAATATAAATGAATACAGACCAATAACAATAGGTACTTCTACGTATGTTGACCTACCTATGTTTATTCAAAATAAAAAGGCTGTAGTAAATGTTAAGAATAATGACTCTCATTGTTTCCTTTGGGCAATCATGTCATGTTTAAGACCTGCTGAGAAGCATAGTGAAAGGACTTCTTCATACCCATCACCTACCTCTATTTTGAAGTATGAGGGTATAACTTTTCCGATAACTCTAGACCAAATTCCTAAGTTTGAAAAACTCAATGATTTAGCAATTAACGTGTACGCGATTGAGTAGAAAACAGTGGTTCCAATATTTTTGAGCAAAATTAAAGATAAAAAATGTATACATTTATTGATGGTAAAAACTGAAAAAAATTACAGTGATTTCATGATGCAAACTGACAATTTTGAAGAAAAAACAGTTTATCATTTTACTTGGATCAAAAGCATGTCACGTCTACTTTCATCTCAAAATTCAAAGCATCATAGACATTATTTTTGTGATATATGTCTCAATCATTTTGCAACTGAAAATGCATTAGAAAAACATAAAACTTATTGTGATGGTCTAAACAAATGCAAAGTATCATGCCCTTCAGAGGGTGTTGATTATATAGAGTTTAAAAATTTTTCAAATAAGGAAAAGGTTCCATTCATAGTTTACGCTGATATTGAATGTCTTTTGGTTGAATCGGATGAAAAAATATCTGAAAAAACTCAGATTTATCAAAAACACATTCCTTACACTATAGCTTATTATCTGCATTGCAGTTTTGATGATTCCATTTCCTATTATAAGTCATGTACAGGGAAAGATTGTCAGTCTTGGTTCATGAAAGAGCTCACTCAACTGGATGAAGATATTTAACCATGTTTTCTTCATAACGTTCCTATGAATAAACTGTCGAAAGAAGAATGGAGTTCATTTTACAAGTCTGAAAAGTGTCATATCTGTGAGAAGTCATTTAAGCCTGCAGATATCAGAGTTAAAGATCACTGTCATTTCACGGGGCGTTATCGGGGTCCTGCACATCAAGACTGTAATTTGAATTACAAAAACAGACAGAATGTGCCATGTGTCCTGCATAATCTCAGCGGATATGACTCACACTTCATCATAAAAAATCTTGTGTCAGATATCGATGGTAGAGTTGATGTTCTACCGATCAATAAAGATCGATACATAGGTTTTACGAAACATCTAGCAGATTCATTTATTTCCTTCAGATTTATAGATTCATTTAGATTTATGTCAACAAGTATAGAGAAATTAGCCTCTTTCTTGAAACCTGAACAGAAAAAAATTGTCAGAAAACATTATCCAGATGACGAACAGTTTCAGTTGTTGAACAGAAAAGGGGTTTTTCCGTATGATTACATGAATTCATGGGACAGACTTGACGATACCGCACTGCCATCGAAAAAACAATTTTACAATAAACTGACCGATCCAAGCATTTCAGATGAAGACTATAAACATGCATTGAAAGTATGGGACTCTTTTGACTTGAAAAATATGAGTGAATACAGTGATCTTTACCTTTAAACAGATGTTTTGTTACTAGCAGACGTTTTTGAAAAACTTTAGACATGATTGTATGAACACCTATTCACTCGATCCGGCTCATTATTATTCCCTACCTGGTTACACATGGGATGCGATGTTGAAATATACAGGTACAAAATTAAGGATATCAACCAGATCATGTTTATCGAGAGAGGGTTGTGGAAAGGCTAATAATAAATATATGGGTGAACAATATAATCCTAACGAACCAGAGTCCTATTTGATGTATTTTGACGTCGTGAACTTATACGGGGCTGCTATGCAGAACTATCTACCGTATGATAATTTTGAATGGACAGACGAATATCCAACAGATCTATCCTTGATTCCTGACAACTCAGATGTAGGATATTTTTATGAAGTTGATTTAGACTACCTAGGTTTACATGTATCACATAAAGATCTCCCATTTTGCCCCGAGAAAATGATATCACCTTCATCCAAAAATAAACAAGAAAAATTACTGATAACTCTGTATCCAAAAAATAACTATGTGGTCCATTATAGATACTAGAAAAAAAAAGTGGAAACTGGTTTGAAAATAAGAAAAATTCATAGAGTACTGTGTTTCAGTCAAAAAGCATGGTTGAAACCATATATAGATCTAAATTCAAAGTTAAGAGCTGAAAGTAAGAATGAATTCGAAAAAAATATGTATAAATTGATGAATAACGCGGTATTTGGCAAAACTTCAGAGAATATTAGAAAATATAAAATCATCAAAATTGTTAATAGTTGGGAGAGTAGATATGGTGCTAAAAATTTGATAGCTCTACCGAACTTCCACAGTTCTGTTATCATAGATGACATTGTTATAATTGAACTCAAGAAAACTCAGATAGTATTCAACAAACCTATATACGTCGGTTTTTCGATTTTAGATATTTCAAAAACTTACCTTTACGATTTTCATTACAATTTTATTAAAACAAAATTCAATGATGGCAACATCAAGCTTCTTTATACAGAAACTGACAGTTTGATATACCATTTCTTCAAACATGAGAACATCTACGAGATCATGAGGGATAATATGTCAAAATTTGATACGTCAGACCATGGTGAAAATAATGTTTTCGGTATTCCACCAAGAAACAAGAAGGTAATTGGACTAATGAAGGATGAAAATGAGGGCAAAATAATGGTGGAGTTCATTGGATTGAGGTCGAAGATGTACACCTTTAGATTACTCAACCAGAGTGAAAAAAAGACTGATAAAGGTGTTACAAAATCTTCGCTCGCAGCAATTACTTTCAACGATTACAGATGTGCCTTATTCAACCAAGAAATTCTCACCACTGAACAAAATTCCATCCAGTCATTGAAGCATAAAGTTACATCCAAGAAAACATCTGAAATAGCTTTATCAGCAAATGATGATAAAAGGGTTATATCAACAGACACCACCGACACAGTACCCTATGGATATCAATACCATACATAGGACGAGCAGTGATGTGAAATACAAGATCTCAAAATTTTAAACAACTGAACTTTAAATCCAAATATTTACATATATATACACACACAAAAGGTTCATATTTCTACACTTTACTTTTATATTGAATGTTATATTCAACTGAATATTCTACAAAATTAAACAATTGCCACATAATATTCAATCGAAAATGTAAATTTGAATAATTTTCATATATAAGATAGTCTATTTTCTGATAAATTTTTATGTTTAACAAGTCTTTGATATACATGATTACTTTAAACTATTGAAGATTCATACGAAAAGATTTATCGATCATGAAGTTAGTAATATTCATTATTAATTTACATCGAGAGAGAGTGAGAGGGAGAGAGAGAGGAAGAGAGAGCTTTATATAATAGAAATTTTTTCAACCTTATGTATATGGATTTGTATATAGCTATGTTAACAGAATTAAATTATTTCATTTGAACTTTATGTATATGATGTTGTTGTTTTCTATATAAGAAGAATAAAATTATTTCGCTTTAACTACATAATGCTTTGCATATATATCTATGTTGGCGTAATAAAATGATTATAAACTATTTCGTTCTTTATTTCTCATATAGGTTTGATATGATACAAAGGTTTTGAACAAAATCATCGTAAAACAGGAACCGAACAAATTAAATTATAGATGAAGCACTTACCTAATGATTGAGTTTTGAATATGCTTTGTATGTTATTTCATACAATATGTTTTTCATTAAATATTTTTAATGTACTATACTTGAATATAAATAATTTTATCAATTCACATAAGTGTGATTTATAATGAATTCAAAACAATGTATTGTTGGTTGCATAAATCAATGGTCATGTGAATATATGGACGTAATTCTCGAATAAAATCAGCACTATTTTGTTGAAGTATGATATCTCAACTGATCCGTTAACGGACCTGTTGTGAACGGACCTGTTGTGAACGGACCTGTTGTGAACGGACCTGTTGTGAACAGACCCGTTAACGGATCCGTTCACAATAGGTCCCTTGTGAACGGACCCGTTAACGGACCTGTTGTGAATGGACCCGTTGGGGTCCGGGTTGAAAATGAGGTTGTTGGAAATAGTAGTCGTTGTAACGCATGCTTGTTGAACAACTTAGTCGTTGGTAAATATACAATGTTCTTTCTAAAAACAATGAAATATAGGTAATCTAATATCCAGCTCTCTGAAGATGACTCTCACACAAGTCTCCGAAGGAGCCCCCATCCCATTATATCAAATAATTTCAGTCCTCTGGGTCCCCATATGTATTTTAACATGCTTACTATTCAAGATATTCAAAAATTAACGAAGCAAAAATAATATCAATTATGTGAGACTCTTTTGAATATAACTATATTCATAAGTGTTTGAATATAACATCGCACTATTCGTCGATTGAAAAATGAATAAACCGAACTCAGATAAAATCACCCTACTTCGATGATATCATATTGTTGGTTGTCTTTAGCCTGAAAATATAATTATTATAATTAGATTTTTTTTAAGAGCAGTGAACACTATGGACTCCTAATATAACAGGTTCGATCCTCGCACTGGATTTTTTAATTTAACATTTTTTTTATGCTTTGTAGAGTCATGGACTTCGAATATAGATATAACAGGTTCAATCCCCGAGCTCGATTTCTTCAATTTGAATATTTTGTTTTATAGCTTGTATTACATGTATTGAGTTCAATCCCTGCACTCGATTTTTCATTTGAATTTTTTTTTAAAAAGCAGTGAATATAGTGTTGAACTCCTATTATATAGGTTCAATCCTCACGCTGGATTTTTTAATTTAACATTTTTTTAAAGCTGGGTAGAGCCATGGTCTGCAACTATAACAGGTTCAAATCTAAATGCGGATTTCTTCAGTATGAATTTTTTTTAAGCTTGATAGTGTTGAACTTCTGATATAGAGGTTCGATCCTCGCGCAGGATTTTTTAATTTAACATTTTTCTTAAAGCTTGGTAGAGCCATGGTCTCCAAATATAACAGGTTCAAATTTAAATGCGGATTTCTTCAGTATGATTTTTTTTAAGCTTGATAGTGTTGAACTTCTGATATATAGGTTCGATTCTCGCGCTGAATTTTTTAATTAGAATTTTTTTTTAAAGCTTGATAGAGCAGTAAACTTAGTGTTGAACTCCTAATATAACAGGTTCGATCCTCGCGCTGGATATTTTAATTTAACAAATTTTTTTCAAGCTTGGTAGAACCATGGACTCCAAATATAACCGGTTCAAACCCCGAGCTCGATTTCTTCAATTTTGAATTTTTTTAAAATCAACTTGGTACGTGACATCACCTGTAATCCACCATATTGGATTTGAAAGACCGTAGATCCTCCATCTTTGATTTAACCCATAGATCTGTCATACGTCAAATATTGAATACGATTGCCCTCTGTTGAGAAGGTTCCAAGGGATTCCTGAACCGTGATCTGTAAGTCAGCTAACGAAAAGTAAGGTTAAATAACATTAAAATTTGTATAAGAGTCTCAAGGGCCCCCATGAAGACTCCATATATTCCTATATATCGAACTCAGTCGTCTGAGCCTGCCCGAAGACACCTGGAGGCCCCCATTTACAATTTCAGTCCTCTAGGCCCCCATGTTTATTCTCAAAGCCTCACGCATCCACCATCTTGGATTTAAAACATAGATCTGTCGTACGTCATCCCATCTGTCATTCGTAACTGTCGAATATCATCGTGAATCATAGATATCTTAGAGCATAGATCTGTCATACGTCATCCCATCTGTCATTCGTAACTGTCAAATGTCATCGTGAATCATAGATATATTAGAGCATAGATCTGTCATACGTCATCCCATTTGTCATTCGTAACTGTTGAATGTCATCTTGAATCATAGATATCTTAGACAATAGAAGTGTCATACGTCAAATATCAAATTTTGAATGCGATTGCAACGCCCTCTGTTGGCGAGATTCTGAATGATGAGAATATAGTGATCTGTCAACTGTGAACGCCCTCTGTTGGCCAGGTTCTGAATGTCTATAATACCATGAAACGCCATCTGGTGATCAGGTTCTTAATGATGATAATACCATGGACCGTTATCTTGAAACGCCATCTTGGAACGCCATCTGTTGGTCAGATTCCAAATAACGATAATACCGTGGTCCGCCATCTTGAAAGGCCATCTGCTGGTCAAGTTCCAAATTACGATAATACCATGGTCCGCAATCTTGAAACGCCATCTTGGAACGCCATCTATTGGCCAGGTTCTGAATTACGAGATACCGTGGTCCGCCATCTTGGAAAATGTCCGCCATCCGGAAAATGGCCGACTTCCCGATCATAGCCACGCCCTGAAGTCGCGCATGCGCATAACTGACATATGTATATATATATATATTTATATATATATATTTATATATATATATAAATATATATATATATATATATATATATATATATATATATATATATATATATATATATATATATATATATATATATATATATATATATATATATATATATATATATATATATATATATATATATATATATATATATATATATAATATTATATATATATATATATATATATATATATATATATATATATATATATATATATATATATATATATATATATATATATATATATATATATATATATATATATATATATATATATATATATATATATATATATATATATATATATATATATATATATATATATATATATATATATATATATATATATATATATATATATATATATATATATATATATATATATATATATATATATGTATATATATATATATGTATATATATATATATATATATATATATATATATATATATATATATATATATATACCTATATATATTTATATATATATACAGGGTGTCTCACCAGGAACTGAATCGATCGATATAGAACAAAGTACGGATCAGAAAATTTTGAAAATTTAGATGATTACTAATGTCGGTGTGGCCAATCCAACCAAAATATTTACAAGCAGCTGGCATTTCCGCTTATACCGGAAGTCGATACCAACTTGCCTATTTCAAATGAAACACCCTATATATTTTAGGGGTTTCAAAAAGGGCATAAAATTCTGAGTCGAAAATGTGAACCATACCTTATGCCTAAACCTAGCCGTTTCAGAGATATTTGACATTTTATAAAAAATTTGACAGGTGCAACGGTTTACAAGAACCGGTATAACTTTCTTTCTGTAAAAGATACTCATCTTCTTCTTGTCACATGAAAGAAACACAAGAAAAACTACGTACTACAACTGAAATTAATTCAATAATATCATACCAAGTGTTCCGTTTTTTGCGTTACATTTCGTCAACTTCGAACCGCGAAAACTTGATTAGGTCAAATGGAACACCCTGTATTTTTTTACGTCAAGTTGTGTAAAATTGAATTCCCTTTGTTCTGATATTAGCATTGTGGGGGTTAAGGTTACAACTTTTTGAAATATTTGTGATTTTATTAGAAATTCATGAATTGTTGTAATCATTTCATCAAAATAGCCATGATTAGAAACAATCAGTCATTAACTTATGTCAAAAAATGCCACCACGTTTAAATTATACCCACAAAGACTTTTTAAATTTGTTTATTATTTATGGAGAATGTAATAAAGTAATATCAAGAACTTGCAGCACATTTGCTACTCGATATTCAGAAAAACGGAAAATAACACTAACACTGTAACATTCGTATTAATCGAATTGAAGATATGGCATGAACTAAAATAGCAGAGATAAGATCAATTTGAAATATCATTTCATTTTAATTTAATAAATGCTCAAAATTCCGCCCTCGAACCCCGACACATTTTTCGCACCTTCGGATTAGTTCCTGATGGGTAGCTCTTCTAATTGAATCCTGTGATATGTTTTGAAAGGCATTTCTTACTCTCTGCATACAATCTTCAATAGTTGTTAATGGACTCTCATAAACTTTATTTTTAATAGTTCCCCAAATAAAATAATCCAGAACTGATAAATCGGGCGAGCGAGGAGGCCATAAGAAAGGTCCATTATTGGCAATCCATTGATCATGAAAAATGTCTTGTAAATAATTATTAATTAAATATGCGTTATGTGGGGAGCACTGTCGTGCTGATAAAAAATGTTTCTATATTCGGCGAGAGGCAAATTTTCTAAATAGTTATTATTCAAATTTTGTAAGATATTCACATATCTTTCACCTAAAAAAAAACAAAAATTCACCTATACATATTAGCAGAAGAGAAAATTTAAGTTACCGTTTAAATTTTCCTTATACAATTGTAATGCCACCACTCCATCATTTCTTATGGCACAGTTCACATTGAACTGCCAATTTTTCTGAAAGTTTCGCTCTCTGAACATATGGGGATTTGAGTCACTCCAATAATGCGAATTGTGTCTATTAAAAAGTCCATTTTTGGTAAGTTTGGCTTCATCTGTCCATATAATATTTCCTAAATAAGAATCGTCACCCTCAGAGCTATAAGAATAAGTTCACAAAAATTCTGTCTTCTTAGGAAATCTGTTTCCTTCAATCCTTGAACCATATGGAATAAAAATGGATGAAACTTATGTTTTAATAAGATTCTGTGAATTGAATCCTTGCATAGTCCCGATTCCAGAGCAGCTTGTCTTAATGACATCCTTGGAAATGCATGAAAATATCCCAGAATGACTATTTCTATGTTTTCGTCATCAACAATAGGCTTTCTTCTTTGAATTTTTGCCTTGACAGAGCCATAATATTTAAAATTTTCCAGTAAGCGTTTTACAGTGATTGGTGTCGGTTTATGTCTTTCTGGATATCGAGTAGCAAATGTGCTGCAAGTTCTTGATATTACTTTATCACATTCTCCATAAATAATGAACAAATTTAAAAAGTCTTCGTGGGTATAATTTAAACGTGCTAGCATTTTTTAACATAAGATAATGACTGAATGTTTTTAATCATGGCTATTTTGATGAAATGATTACAACAATCCATGAATTTCTAATAAAATCACAAATAATTCAAAAAGTTGTAACCTTAACCCCCACAAAATATCAGAACAAAGGGAATTCAATTCTACACAACTTGACGTAAAAAAATACAGGGTGTTCCATTTGACCTAAACAAGTTTTCGCGGTTTGAAGTTGACGAAATGTAACGCAAAAAACGGAACACTTGGTATAATATTATTGAATTAATTTCAGCTGTAGAACGTAGTTCTTCTTGTGTTCTTTTCATGTGACTAGAAACAAATGAGTATCTTTCACAGGAAGAAAGTTATACCGGTTCTTGTAAACCGTTGCACCTGTCAAATTTTTTATAAAATGTCAAATATCTCTGAAACGGCTAGGTTTAGGCATCAGGTATGGTTCACATTTTCGACTCAGAATTTTATATAGAGTGTTCCATTTGAAAAAAGCAAGGTGGTAACGACTTCCGGTATAAGCGGAAGTGCCAGCTGCTTGCAATTACTTTGGTTGGATTGGCCACATCGACACTAGTAATAATCTAAATTTTCAAAACTTTCTGATCTCTACTTTGTTCTATATCGATCGATTCAGTTCCCGGTGCGACACCCTGTACATATATAGAGATATATATATATATATATTTTTATATATATATATATTTATATATAATATAGATATATATATATATATATATATATATATATATATATATATATATATATATATATATATATATATATATATATATATATATATATATATATATATATATACATATATACAGAGTGCCCGAGATGAAATTTTCGTTCAACATGAAATTTTGAAAAAATCCAAAAAATTAATTGTTTTTGAGTTGTTTTTGTGAAAAAAAGATTTAGGTATCAAGTTTAAGATATCAAATGGCAATATATAGCATATAATATATCATGAGAAAGCTCTATTAGCACTCACTCTGAATTTGTGAATCAAAATCTTACAGGTCGTTCCCAAAAAAAAAAAATTCTTCGAATATTTATAATAAAGTTAACAAGGAAAATTATTATTACCTGTTCTACCTCTACTCCACAATGCGTGTGTATATATAATTATATATATATATATATATATATATATATATATATATATATATATATATATATATATATATATAAAGATATGTTTTCGTATACCAAGAATTATTGCTTTTATATTTCTTCATTTTTTTTTCGATATAAAAGTAATAGCAGTAGGAAGTTATGGTCATTTCATAACATCCTACTGAGATAAGAAACTAGTATATATTCAAAAAAATAGTATTATGAAACACTATGCTAAGTTGGTGGAAGATATTCAGTATTTTATATACATTGATAAATATACCACTTTTCCTGTTGCATGAATTATTTCAAAGTTTTGGCTGATGACAGTGATGAGATTTCGATGGATATTCACTCAAATAATTTCCATTTATTTCAAGCATGCTGTTCAATATACTAAGTCACCTTAAATCTTTGAATTTCTATTATATTAAGGGCTCATGTATGGTGGGGATACTTAACAGGGTGCAATGTTTCCCCTAATATGTTATTCTGCCGCGCTTGAGTAAATTCCAAAATCCCCGCTTGGGCTTCCCTACTATATAAATATATCCGATGATGATTGCTGACCAGAGGAGATATTTGTTATATGTGTTATAAACTCATTGTCTTTCGTTGGTATTGTGCTATATAATTGTCGAATTATTATTCAGCATTAATCCATTGCAGTATTCATATATTTTTGAAAGTATTATATTTTGTATTTTTAGTGATAATACGCCATTTGAGTTTGAAAATTGTGTATATAAATAAACAGAAGTGTATCTGAACAATTATCTAAAAACTCAAAATTCATTGAATAATCTGTCTGGGTTTTGAAGATGTGACCATTTGATGATATTCATTCTCACTGTAGTGAATCTTTTTGTTTGATGAAATTCACAAGAAATACCTAATAAAAAAATATTAAAAAATGTAACTAAATCCGATATTGAGAATATAGCAATTGAATATGAAATTTGATATATTGCGCTTGTAGGAATACGAGATTATGCCCTTTGTTAAAATCGAAATCACGAAAAGCCATTCGCGGTTCCGGTTTCACAGTCGAAGAGGATAATGGTTTGACATTTCATTTCGTACAACTCCGTAATCATTCAATGTCACAAGACACCCTTAGAAAATTTGAGTCTATAGTTGCTGTCCGCTGGACGCACAAGAAAAATTTCAGGAAATAATTATTTCTTTTTTGTTATATTCCTCATTTAAAACAATCCGCAGAAGAAATTAATAATTCAAAATGATTTGATCAGAACTTTTAGAATAGCTGTAGAACTATTACGATGAAATATCTAATTTTATATAATTTCCATTTATTTCAAGCATGCTGTTCAATAAGTCACCTTAAATCTTTGAATTTCTAATAAATGTAAAAATGTCGTAAAAAATTAAGTTATACGGTATACCTACTTCTCTTCTTTCTTACAACAATATATCTGAACTACTGGCTACCATGTTAAGAGTGCCTGACTGAATATCCAAAAATATTCAAGGAATCATCTATCAGGAATTTGTTTTTGCATATTGAAAATATTAAATTTTTGATTTTTCAGGTATGAATATGAGCCGAAATATTTTATGTCTCTGCATGTTTATTCAGAGTCACTTATACCCAGAGGAGTTTATTTTCATGATAAATGTATTAAATGGCAGGGTCAAAATATTAGAATTGTTATACAATCATGTTTCAATACAACGATTAACTGATTGTGCCGAAAAATAAGATATATTGAAGATTCTAATAGGACGCTTTATGTTTAAGACAAACACAAATAGTTAACATAGTAAAAATTGTAAATTATTGTGAAAGACTAACTAACTGTAATTTTCTGTGAAACTTTCTATTGTGTATATTCCATATATATATATATATATATATATATATACCTATATAATTATATATATATATATATATATATATATATATATATATATATATATATACATATATATATATATATATATATATATACATATATATATATATATATATATAAATATATATATATATATATATATATATATATATATATATATATATATATATATATATATATATACAGGGTGTTCCTAAATTGAACGTACAAACGAAAAGGGGAGATTCCTTAAGTAAGTTTAAGAAAAAAAAGTCCCGTAAACATGGGGTCGCAAACGTTTCGTTTTCGAGATACAGAGTGTTGAAGTTTGAATTTTTTTCAAGTTTTTTTCTCATAGTATCTACACTTTATAAGATATTCAACTGAAATTTGGCATAGATATTACATTTGAGAGTTCTCACCACGTGACATGGCAATTTTGATAGCAGATCTACAGGGTGATATTTTTTCTGGAACACTGTCACCTGTTTTCCTCAAGAACTTTTTGTTGGTGAGCAACTGTTAATTTGAAAAAATGTAAAAAGAAGCTCGGTTGTTATACTAAACTTTTCGGTCTTTCGTAGTTTTGTCGCATCTGCTACCGATTTCGAGAAATTTTGAACAATTCTCTCGAAATCCTCGGAAAAATCCAAATTATCATAAAATTAAGTTAGTAAGCTGTGGTGATTGTATTCAGTGTCAGTTTTGACACATCAAATTATTGAACGTTTGAATTTTGAAAAGTAAAGGTGGTTGCATTTGTGGCTATTTATTTTCTTGAATGTAGACTACTATTTTCATTACGATTTTTATGACTGTCACAACAATATTTGATCAGAAAATATAAACCTCTACCGATTTTAATATCAAAACATGCCGAATTTCACGAATTCCGAAATGACTGACATGCATTTCATGTATGGTCTTGCAAATGAAAATTCAAGAGAAGCTAAGCGTCTTTACATGGAATGCTATCCCAATAGAGGGATAAGAGATCATCGAATGTTCTCTGATATTCATAGGCATCTTTCAGAAGCTGGATCTTTTTCCACGAAAAAAATTAATGCCGGTAGACCACGCAGTGTGAGAACACCACAACTCGAAGAGGCAGTTATGAACGAAATAGAACAACATCCAAGAACCAGTACAAGAAAAATTAGTGTACTTTTGAATGCAAGTCATAGAGATGTTTGGCGGATCTTGCGGGATTCTCTGCTATATCCTTATCACATTCAGAGGATTAATTTTTGTCAGTGGTACCTCAATAGACTATTGAACAATCCTCATTTTGATTGCCAAATTCTATTCACTGATGAAGCCTGTTTCTCAAGGTCTTCAATTATAAATTTTCATAATGAACACATATGGGCTGAGGAGAATCCGCATGGATATGTAGAGACCCATTTTCAAAAGCAATTTTCACTAAATGTGTGGGGTGATAATATTGGCGATCATTTGATTGGTCCTTCCGTCTTGCCAGGTCGACTAACAGGTCAATCATACAGACATTTTTTAGAAAACGATTTGTCCTTGTTATTGGAAGGTATACCTCTTATGCTACGACGAGAAATGTGGTTCATGCATGACGGTGCTCCTGCTCATTTTTCAGTTTTGGCAAGGTAGTATTTGGACGACAACAGGTGGATTGGACGGGGGGGACCTCAGTCATGGCCCGCCAGATCCCCAGACTTAAATAGTTTAGATTTCTTTTTATGAGGCTACCTGAAATCTCTAGTATACTCGACGCCAGTTAACACTGTAGAAGAACTGAGAAATCGTATAATAGGCGCGTTTGATACAGTTAGGAATACTCCGGGAGGGTTTGAAAGAGTTCGAGCGTCTATGAGACGAAGAACAGAAGCTTGTATAAGAGTTGGGGGAGGACATTTTCAACATTTGCTGTAGTTCAGTCCTTTGCGGTTACTTAGTTTTCTTGTTTAATTTTTTTTTTAGTTTTACGTTTCTTGTAGTAATACATTTTTTGTAATGATTATACGAGTTTATCAAATCTTTATGAATCATCGCAACAGATCAGGAAAATTTCCATAAAAACTAATAATGAATTCATTCACCACAGCTTACAAACTGGCCTCCTTATCATAATTTTTCCGAGGATTTCGAGAGAATCGTTCAAAATTCTCGAAATCAGTAGCAGATACGACAAAACTACAAGAAAACGAAAAGTTTATTATAATAACAAAGCTACTTTTTACATTTTTTTCAAATTAACAGTTGCACACCAAAAAAAAGTTCTTGAGGAAAACAGGTGACAGTGTTCCAGAAAAAATATCACCCTGTAGATCTGCTATCGAAATTGCTATGTCACTTGGTGAGTACTTTCAAATGTTATATCTATGCCAAATTTCAGTTGAATATCTTGTAAAGTGTAGATACTAAGAAAAAAACTTGAAAAAAATTCAAACTTCAACACTCTGTATCTCGAAAACGAAACGTTTGCGACCCCATCTTAATGGGACTTTTTTTCTCAAACTTACTTAAGGAATCTCCCCTTTTTGTTTGTACGTTAAATTTTGGAACACCTAGTATATATAGGTATATATAAATATATATATACATATATATATATATATATATATATATATATATATATATATATATATATATATATATATATATAAATATGTATATATATATATATATATATATATATATATATATATATATATAAATATATAATATATATATATATATATATAATATATATATACATATATACATATATATAATTATATATATATATATATATATATATATATATATATATATATATATATATATATACATATATATATATATATATATATATATATATATATATATATATATATATATATATATATATATATATATATATATATAATTATCACAATATATGCGACCTGTGTGTACGAAGGGGTAACTTGAATTAAAGTTTTTGAGTTTGTTACAACTAACTTCCGTGAGATGAAATCATCCAGCAATCTAGTAAAACTAGATTAATGAAAAGGGTGTCTAACAACAATATGGAACCTGATTACATCATTTCACGTTTGCGTAACTAATGAATCTGCTTCTCTACTCCCCTTTTAATACTAACCCGTGTAACATGTTGATTACGATGAAACCAGTAATTTGAAATGAAATAAGCTTTCCCATTTCTGCTTTCTGTCGTTTGATTTGTGGTTCATCACCATGAATTATTACTTTTCAATTACGATATATAGTGGGTTAGACAATCGTATCATCTTGTGTTGAGCAAAAAAAGAAAGTAGGTACCTACTTATATGATTCCTAACGCAGATAATTCCGCTTTTCTCCACATAAAGGTGAATAATAGAAACGTGGAAACTTTCAACCCAAGAACAACAAGGTGTTGTTTTAATCTTATCCGATCTCATCGGTGCTGTACACTTATAGTGTTCAGCAGTGATTCATTGAATCTGTTCATCGTTTTAATATCATGAATAATTTTTATACCAGTTCGCGGAAACCACTGTAATAGGGAATCGCAAATATAGGAAGTGCATGAAATTGCAATTGAGACCAAACCCATCCGCCCCGTTAAAAAATATTATAGAGTGGTTTTCGTATCTGCAAGATTGCACTACATTGGAATACTACTCTTATGCTTGGAGCTCTGAATCTACCTGACCAAATTTTAAAAAATGTATAAGCAGAAGACTACCATCTCTGATGTATTTTCACTTATTCTTGTCGATTTTACATACAAATTCTTCACTTTCCAAATCAATCTGAAGGGGCTATGGAGATTAGTAAAACTTTATGTTGTATATTGAGAAATGTCTATTAGCTACCCTTGTATAACATATTGCGATGATGAGTAATGAATAAAGTGAGCTAGCTATTGTAGATAGGAACATTAAGTCAGTCTAGTTCTGATCGTGCATGCGGCAGTTGTGTATGAATTGAGTGTTTTATTTCAATACCTACCCGAACATAATATAAAGTTGAAGGTGAACAAAACCCATGAAATCTCTTTATTAATAGAGATTGATATAAAGAGAAGAAACCTCCAAAGCATAGTTCTCTAACATCAATTCCACATATCAAATGGCGGAAACTGTGGATGTGTGCGAATTCTCAGACACCACGAAAAAACAAGA
The DNA here is from genome assembly GCA_030704885.1 of Cynegetis impunctata. NCBI lineage: Eukaryota > Metazoa > Arthropoda > Insecta > Coleoptera > Coccinellidae > Cynegetis > Cynegetis impunctata. Next base: position 929,251 of record JARQZK010002891.1, read on the forward strand.
AGACTCTACATGAAATTGAAGGGAAGTTTATACAACTGAAAAGCATTTCTCTAATATCCACTCAATCCACTTACAAATTTTCAACCCTGTCAGTCAATTTGAATGGGCTTTCGAGGTGCAAAAACCCTTCGAAAACCTTCTTGTTCAGTTTCATACATACCCTCAAAAAACCCTAGAATGCCAAATTGCGGTTATGTTGTTAATAATTGATGAACTCCCCGCCACTTCCTTCCTCAAAGTTTGGAGATGCCAAAATTTTGACTGAACTGGTCCAAATTTTGATATCTGTGTTTCAAGGGGCTACCCCAGATAACAAAGTTCAGATCATTTGATTTGATTGTAGCCAGAAAACATGCATCAGCTATATATTAAACCTCAGAAATCCTTGTCCAGTAGGTAGGTATAAACCGTTTTTAATATCACTTCCTCACCTCACTGTTGACTTGTGTACTAGTCTAATATTTTCGTGGAAATACGACTACGAGCCATCATATCCCTACAATCAGAACATCAATCCATTAAAACGCGTTTTTCTACTCCCGTATGTGAATTACTAACGTCACACATCGATAAAAATGTGTAAAGCTTCATTTCACGAATCGGTGTGTGAAGTGCCATGCTTTTCTTATGGGATTTATTTCACGCACCGGTGCCATAAGAGTCAATACAAATTCACACACCGGTCGCTGGTCTAGGTAGCGGTGGCGAGAGAAATTGACAAATATGACAGTTCCCGCAGAGTGAAGTTCAGAGTTACATCAGTTAATAGACCGTAAGTAGTAATTAATTACCCTCTGAATTAATAAATAGTACGACGAAATTTTGATTTAAACCGATTAGCCGTGTATTTCACGCAAATTCCTGATGGACAGCATTGAAGTACTCCCATCCACTCCTCCAAATATAACGTTAGCAGCCAGTGAAGCAAGTTCATCGTTATTGCCACAAAAATCGTTGGGAATTTACGAAAACACTTTGAAAAAGTTTATGCAATATCGCAATACAAACAACGTCCAATCATTCTCCGAAAGGGTAATATTAGCCTACCTATCTGAATTATCAACAAAGGTTAAATCTTCTACCTTATGGAGTCACTACTCAATGTTGAAAAGCACCCTTAGTGTTAAGTACAACGTACAAATTGGTGATTATCCGAAAGTTCGCGCTTTCTTGAAACGGAAAAACGAGGGGTACATTCCTAAAAAATCACGCGTTTTGGAAAAGGAACACGTATTAAAATTTCTCAAAGAGGCACTCGATGAAAAATATTTATTAACCAAAGTAAGTCCATTTGTATATATATCGATAAATACTAATCTTTAAATTTTTAGCTTATTTTGTTGTTTGGGGTAGATGGAGCCCTGCGCAGAGATGAGCACTATAAATTAAAAATGGATGACATCCAAAATTTGGGAACAGTTCTTATTGTGTCAGTTAATGATACGAAGACTAAGGTTTCTAGAAAATTTACTGTTACTGAATACTTGGACATATATCACAAATACGTGGCTCTTCGTCCCAAGGATTATGCCGAAAATAAATTTTTTATTAATTATCAACGAGGGAAATGTACTCGGCAAGTGATTGGTATGAATAAGATAGGAAAAGTCCCTTCAGAAGTTGCCACATTTTTGAAACTCCCCAATCCCAACGAATTTACCGGGCACAGCCTACGGCGTTCATCTGCGTCTTTATTAGTCGAAAGTGGAGGAGATCACCTAACGCTAAAAAAACACGGTGGCTGGAAATCATCCTCAGTGGCAGAAGCCTACGTGGAAGAATCCCTAACTAAAAAGATATATGTCTGCAATAAAATCTTAACAACTGAAAATAATCGTAGTTATGTTGTCAATACCAACAGTACAAGCAGCACTAATTTTGTAGAGAAAGAGAAAGTAAATGTACATTTTGACAATTTACAAAATTGCAATATAACTGTTCATAATAATTATTATTGTAATAAAGAAAATTAGTCAAATTTTCCTTTAATTCAATCTCTAAGTAAAAGGTCGTAGAAAAAGTATAGTGTGCACCACGTGCGTGAAGACTTTTTTACGATCGTGCGGATTGTGAAACTCGCCTGCGGCTCGTTCCACAAACTTCCACACTCGCGTAAAAAAGTATACTTCACGCACTAGATACACAATATACTATTCTGCACCCAAAAGCAAATTTATGGAACACACTAGCTTCAGAAGTGCTTCCTGTTTGCTTCAACTTGCAGCGGTTTAAATCTGGCGTAAGTCGCCTCTTATAAAAAAAACCGGCCAAGTGCGAGTCGGACTCGCGCACGAAGGGTTCCGTACCATTGACTATGTCCCCTTTAAATATTTATTTTATTTTAATTTAATTTTATATATTATTATTAAAGTAAAAATACAACTGAGTATTTTGTGAATATTCCAAGTGCCTACCTGTTGCCATTTTATTGATATTGAGCAAAACAGGGCAAAAAAATCGCGTTTGTTGTATGGGAGCCCCCCTAAATATTTATTTTATTTTTATTTTTAGTATTTTTTGTAATACATAATCTGTGACAATTTCAATTGTTTAGCTATCGCGGTTCTTGAGATAGACAGACGGACAGACAGCGAAGTCTAAGTAATAGGGTTCCGTTTTTAACCTTTAGGTACGGAACCCTGAAAAACTGAAAGATAAATGAGATAGAATTGTCGCATATCACTTGGTGAAACATCATAAAGAATAAAGTATAAACTTTAAAATAAAAAAAACAGTTGGCTTATGTTTCACAATATAACAAATATTTAGATACTGTATTTAGCAGTAACGAAAAGTCGACATGTTTCGAGTTATGAACTCATTATCAAGACTGAGTCTTGATAATGAGTTCATAACTCGAAACATGTCGACTTTTCGTTACTGCTAAATACAGTATCTAAATATTTGTTATATTGTGAAACATAAGCCAAGTGTTTTTTATTTTAAAGTTTATACTTTATTCTGAAAGATAAAGTTGTCTGGTCATATCCACTACAGACGGAAGTCGATGAGAAGCTACGAATGGCCGTAAGAGTCGATTTCATAGTTAAAACAAACGAATAAAAACTAGTGATGCCGCCGAGACGAGAGATTCTCGTCTCTCGTCTGGTCTCGTCGAGACGAGAGAGATATTTTCTTTCGAAAAAATTTCGAGACGAGACGAGAGAAAGCCCTCTCTCGTCGAGAATTTCTCGTTTCTCTCGATCTCTCGAGAAAATATTTTTACAATTTTACAAATTAAACAGTTCAGCCGTTATTTATGTCATGTTTCCTATAGTTTTTTATCAAAGTATGCAAAAATCGTGATAAATATTTAGATCTCTCGTGATATCCTTTGAAAGTAAGCAGTGTAAATTGTACTTAATTTTTACGTTATCCATTTTAAATTAATAGCGGGTAGTTATTAGTACTATATAGTAATAATATATACAGGGTGTGACTAAGTTTGCACTATTGCTATCTTCGATTGGCAAACTAACAGCCGTATTCACCATCAGCTGCTAACTTTTTATCAGGCCGCTAAATACGTAAAGGCGACTACACATATAGCTGTCTACTTGACAAGTAGGCTTTTTAAGCTTTTTGAACAATATTATAAATGAAGGTGTGTATGGTAAAACTCGCAAAGACTTCTGCTGTATTTTACCATACACACATTAATGTATAATTGTACAAAAAGCTTGTGTCAGCATACTTGTCAAGTAGACAGCTAGGTGCGTAGCCGCCTTTACGCGCTCAACCAACAACGTCTTGAGTATACAACAGAGCCTATTAAAAAGTTAGCGGCAGATGGTGAATACGGCTGTAAAACTTATAGCTTTTTTCTGCTGACTTGTAAAACAGAAAAATAATTAAACATTGCATTTTTGAGTAAATAAGTAAAACATACCGTATATTATTATACATTTGGATTTTACGTAGATTTCAAGACATAAAGGTCTACATAACTTGTTTTGGTTAAATTGTTTTTGAGATATTTACCTCAGCTTAAAACATTACACATTTGCATCTTTGACGACCCGAATAGATTAAGGGTGAGTTCGGGTTGACTCTCGGAGCACTCGGAGCGCGCACTGTTTTCGCTTTTCTGTTATTATTGGAGCTCCAAAAACACTCTGGTGTGTTTGGTTTGGCACAGTTTAATAACTCCGATCGAACTTTATATACTCCGAGGTCCAAAAATACCAGAAAATAGTGCGCTCTCCGAGTGCTCCGAGCCTCAACCCGAACTCACCCTAAGACTGAGGAAAACTGTTTTGACTTTCTTAGCTTTTGAATAGCTTTTTAATAATATTAGTTTTACGTCTGTTAAAAAATAAATAAAAAGGACATACCCGAGTTTCATCAAATTACCCGGAAAACCAAAAGCCCATGTATTCCGTGCGGGGTCCTTTATTAAAAAAGTTTAGTGACAAATTTTTGGGAAAAATGTAGGTACCTACCTATTTTTATGAAAGAATAGCTGTTAAAAATGGGGATAAAAAGTGTTTTTTCTAACTTAGCTCGTTTGGGTTCTAGAGCAAGTAAAGTTGCAAATAAGTATGTGATTTTTTTAACTTCAAAAAATATTTTCGTACATGTCGATGTCACTTTCTACTTCTTGCACAGGCGTATAGTTTTTATCTTTATCACTCTCGTCCATTTCAATATCACTATCGCTTTGATCAAAATGTTCTCCAAATTTTAAAAAAGTTTGACCTGTTCTTTTCATGTTTGAATTCTTACAAATCACCAACCGCACGCTATAGGACACAAATCATAACTAAAAGTTTTAAAGAAAACGATAATAACCCTAATTCCATACTCTTTTCTTTAACAATTATTGTATTGCTTATCTAGATCTCGGACAATAGGTGACAATCCTGATTTATGAGTTTATGGTTAAGTTTACCCCGATTGGGTTTTTCTAGGAATTTACATAAATACAATGGTTCGTTTCATCATGTTTATAAGAGATAAAATTATGTGGAACTACTAATATTATCTAAATTTTTATATGACGAATACAGAAATGTATATTGGTACCTTTTATGTCCGAATTTCAAATGTTATTTCATAAAAGTTAGTCTAGCAGTCAGGGTCGTCGCGAAAATATTTTTAGGGGAGGAGAAGATACCAATTCCCGACTTGCATTATGGAAATGCCATCTCATATTATGAAAATCCTATATTATTGAAATACCTACTGGCCAAAAAAATAAGAATGAAAAGTTCCCTCGTTTCTCTTTTTTACTAAATTTATTACTATTTTACCAAGTTTCCCTGTTAAATTTTCCAATTCAAGCGTGATTGGAAGGGGGGAAGGAAGGGGCACTTTTTCTTATTTATGATGTATGCTCAGTTTTGCGTGAACCTAATGTACAAGGAGAATTCCTTAAAAAAAACGTTTCGGAGTTAAATGAAGAAAAAGTGCTTTATTTACACACCTATAAAAATGCAGGAATTTTAAATATTTATATTTATGCTGAATTTTTTTATCATGCATTGATTACATCGACCAATAAAAGGTATACATTTAAAAGTAATTAATACATAATATTTTTTTAATAAGAAATAATATATAAAAAAGTATACTTCTTTCATTGATCGTTGATAGTGACCTCACATTCTCCGTCATTTACTATCTAGCATGGTCTTTATATTAGGTTAGAAAAAGGACTAGTCCTGACGTCACTGAAAGAATTACATATAGGTATATATTCTTAAATGATACAATTAATACACAAATAGGTATTTTTTTCCCATTTCATTGTTTTATTATATTATTCAGGTACTTACTTTTAATAATTTCATTTACTTCTGTAACTATGTTACAATATAACAAAATACAATAAATTCTTGTAATTATTAAAAATAATATTTTTTACTATTAACATCAAATATCCATTATTGGCCGTTTAACTGTTTAACGTTAAAAGTTACATTTTTCACCCGTATACAAGGAAGAAAAATGGCACTTTTTCTTCCTCCTCCGTTAGGGAAGAAAAGTCTCCTTTTACCTCAATACACATTTTTTGTTTTTCTTATAAAATTTATTTTTCCTCCCTTTTGTGTCCAGGCATCAGATATTATGAGTAATTTGTTCTTCAATTAATTATTTTAATTATGTATTTTTACTTGCTTTAGATGTTATAGTTTGCCAGGTTTTTCAAGTATTGTTTGAAGTACAAGGATAAATCGGAATAAAACTAAATTTTATCATAGAAATTTTTATGTTGGAAAATTAAATACATTCCTCAGGAGAAAAGTTCATTTCAGCGTCGTACCCATCAAAAAGGTTTGGAGGGAGCAAGCCCTAATAAAATACATAGGGATTCAATATATGTTTTTAAAGGGTCGAGACGAGACGAGACGAGACGAGAGAGAGGTTCTCTCGAGCGAGAGAAACGGGCTCTCGTCGAGACGAGAGTCACATTTTCTCTCGTCTAACGAGACGAGACGAGAGAGAGCATTCTCTCGTCTCGTCTCGACGAGAGGCAACACTAATAAAAACGAAAATTTTCATTAACTAAATAAGAAATAAAAGCACTCGTTTTTTGAAATTAACACTCATTTTTATACATTGTTATTCTAGTTTTAGGCCCCTACACACGGACGTTGATGTCTTAACACATCAACGTGCATCCAAGAACGTCCAACCAATAACGTTAATGTGGATGTAAAAATACCCACGTTCTTGAATGCACACTCCGGATGAACGCCGCGATGATGCATTCTGAATCGCTTGAATTTTTGAATGCGCATTCAAATGAACACGTGCATCTCTCAACGTGTGGAGGCAATTCACCGATGTTTGTGAATTCTTCAAGCAGTGGTTGCGGTTAATCTTTATTATTATTTCTATTTTTCTTTTCAAGAGCATAAGTACACGCCACTATCACAAGAGCTAAACATTCTTCTTCGAACAAAACTATGGTTTTGTTCGAAAGTGTGTGCGCAATCTGCTTGCACGTTTTTGGATGCACGTTGATGTATTAACACATCACGTCCGTGTGTAACCTGCTTTTATCTTTATCAAGGCTTCTTCCGACCCTGATATTGAAATTCTTTGAAAGGAATGAGACATAATGGCGTAAATATTCAAAAGAGGTGAATCATCAAGATCCACTATATCATTTATCGAAAGTATATATCTGTGAAATTCTACTCTTTTGTAGAGATTAAGTTGTAAACCATTATTAAATAAAAGCAATATTTCAAACTTGTTTTATAAACGGATAGCACAATCTGAATTATGATTATGATTTTGGAAATTGCATTTAGGTTCATTAATTGTGCTGAAATTAGAGTAAGTTCTACCAACATGAATTTTGCATCAATATCAATATTTCAATTTGTAGTCCCTGATTCATCAAAGTCGTTGTTTTTAGATTTATTGTTTCTATTCATTTTTATAAAGAATTGTTCGTATGAAAGACTATGTTGAAGTTATTTAAAAAAAAATGTCTGTCTTGAACTCAACTTGAATGTTAATCTATGGGACTGTGTAGTACATTAGATACATCATTCGAAATGCTTTATGTAGATAATTCTTTTTTCTATGTAATATTAATGATTTTTTAAAAGCTTATTGGATCTACAGCTTGTTTCGAACGGCTAATGGTCTTGATCCAACGTTAGAAGTGTACCTAGGGCGGTTCTAGCTCACTTCAACTTTTCCAAACTGGAATTTGATGATGCCATATTTCTGCCGACGTCAATTCTACGTCCGTCTCTCAGCTGATATTGACTCATTCCGTTTTCGCTTGAACGCGATTATATTTTATATATCAAAATGGAAATGAATTTTTAAAATAAGTATTTTTTTTTATAACTATGTATGTAATTTAATATCCAAATCTACGAAGACGGCCTCCTATATACCACGAATTTTGGTCCCCCTACGGTCCTATATATCATATAATTTCAATCTACTGAACACACATGAAGACTCCTGGGGGCCCCCATGAAGAATCCTGGGGCCTCCGGTGCTCCCAGGAAGACACCCGAGGGCCCCCATTCCTATATATATCATATAATTTCAATCTCCTGAACTCACATGAAGACTCCTGGGGGGCCTACATGAAGACTCCTGGGGGCCTACATGAAGACTCCGCGGGGCTCGGTGCCCCCATGAAGAATCCCTCATAAAAAATTTCAGTTCTCTGGGCCCCCATACGTATTCTCATACCTATATTTACATTTAGTAGCGCATGCGCAGAAATGACAGTTTGGACTTAAAAAACTTGAAGTGAGCTAGAACCGCCCTAGGTACACTTCTAACGTTATTACTCAACTCTATTAATCATATCAAACCACCGAAACTATTCAAAGCAAACACATATCCATATCTTACCCAGGATTTCAACCCGTTATCGGCGATCTGCTTATTGATGTTCCTTATTGAATCAATTATTTGTAATAGTTATATCCAATAATCTGTGAATAATGGGTATTAAAAGCAGCAGTGTTCTGTTGATATGTATGGGCAGCATTGCAATGTATTGCTATATCTGTATTCTGTATGGGTTTGTCTATTATAAATTATTATGTTTGCCTTCTAAGCGTGTGATCATCAAGTTCCCGAAATTTATTTTGTCCTCATGTTTGAATTCTGCAGTGAATTTGATCTTTGGATTTAACGAGTTAATAAAATTTTGAAAATTATACAGTTGTGTAGTATTTCTATTGTATACTTAAATATCAAGAAGGTCTCTAAATCGATGTATCTTTATATATAAAAATGAATCCTTATTTCCCTTGGTCCCGCCATCACGCTTAAACGGCTGGACCGATTTCACTAATTCTTTTTTTGTTGTATTTTTTATTGTCGGAAGAAGGTTCTTATGATAGAAAAAATCAAGAAAATTAGGCGGGAAATTAGAAAATTTCTATATATAAAAATGAATCCTTATTATCCCTTGGTCCCGCCATCACGCTTGAACGGCTGGACCGATTTCACTTATTCTTTTTTTGTTGTGTTTTTTTTTGTTAGAAAAAGGTTCTTATGAAAGAAAAACCTGAGAAAATTGCGCGGGAAATTATGAAATCTCTATACATAAAAATGAATCCTTATTTCCCTTGGTCCCAACATCTGGACCGATTTCACTAGTTCTTTTTTTGTTGTGTTTCTTATTGTCAGAAGAAGGTTATTATGAATGACAAAATTAAGAAAATTGCGCGGGAAATTAGAAAATTTGAGAATAATTAAAAACAATATAAAATTATTTCTAAAATTCTTTTTTTGTTGTGTTTTTTATTGTGAGACCACCATATAAAAATATTTCTAATCTATGTCATTTTTATTTTGTCATGACTTAGAATAGAAAAATTCATATTACTCTCAATTGTTTACCCTTCTACGATCAACCCATATTTTTGCATCTTTTCATTTTTTTAAATTTTATCCACAGATCCGCAATAGGGCGGCAAGATGGCAATCGGAAATAACAATAGTCGGTTTGAGAATAGGTCGTAATATATTTTTCATAATCCCAATGATTAACATTTTTGCCGGGTCAGATAGATTGATAGATAGATAGTAAGATAGATAGATAGATAACTAGATAGATAGATAGATAGATAGATAGGTAGATATACATCGGCAGATAGATGAATAGATAGAAAGATAGATAAAAATAAATTATATGGCAGAACGTTTGCCCGGTCAGATAAATTGATAGATATATATTCAGATAGATAGACAGATAGATAGATAGATAGATAGAATGATAGATAGATAGTTAGATAGATAGAAAGATAGATAAATATCTAGATAGATAGATATATAGTTAGATAGGTAGATGTACATCGGCAGATAGATGAATAGATAAAAATCATTCATATGACAGAACAACGTTTGCCGGGTCAGCTAGTAAATTCATAAAATGAACCGTGATTTCTAATTGGCCTTTCCAGGTTGTCCACGAACATTTTACCAGTAAGGGGTTGAAAGGAGTTCTCATGATAAAACCTTTCTATCATAAATAAATGACGTTATAGAAAACGAAATAATTTTGTTCCAGACAAATTTTCTGAAGGCGTATAATTTCTAATTATAGACTGCTCCTTTGGGAGAAAATATTGGAAAATAAATTGGCAATGTCCTATGAAATCAATTTTGAGTTAGTATGTACGTAGTCTAATATCTGAGTTAGTTTACTCATTACTTTATTTTTGATGAATTTTTGATCGAAAATTTAGGATTGATCTTATAATTTATCAATTCTTTGAAATTATTTTGTATTTTTTCATCGCCTAGTATGAATACTTAATTTCCCGGCATTTCTTAGAATTATAGTCTTATGAATAATAGACTGAATCTAAAGTCAACAGTGAGGCGCGGGAGTTGTTTTTAAACAAGTTTTAGATCACAAGGAACACGACGTTTAAGTTTTTTTGATGTCTGACATAACACAATATATATATATATATATATATATATATATATATATATATATATATATATATAACATATATATATATATTATATATATAATATTTATTATATATATATATATATATATATATATATTATATTAATATTATATATATATATATATATATATATATATATATATATATATATATATATATTATATATATATATATATATATATATACATATATAGATATATACATATGGATATATTTCTCCCCCGTTACATAATAGCCTCTCCAGTCGCTGGGCCCATTCAGCAACAATTTTGGCATTTTAAAACTTTGGGCAAGGTAATGGCAAGAAACGAAACAATGAATAACTATCCGAAATTCAGCCTTCTATGGATTTTCCGATGGAATATGGAGCTGAAAAACCGGATCGCATCCACAAACACAGTCCAAATTGGGCTAGAGAGTTAGAAATTTCTACGCGAATGGAGTTGACGTAAGGGAAGCACCATTTTACTTCCAACTGCCGTCATTTTTGGCTTTTTGTTTTAAAAGTTTCGCGAACCTCCACAGCCTAGATTGAGGGTTGAAATTTCGTACTGGGATTGAGTTGATGTTAGGAAAGTATATTAAAACAATGGTTAATAATAACAATTTACACATTTATTAAAAGAAATAACGCATGGCGCACGTTCCGGTGGAACTTCACCTTCTTCAGACGCTAATGGCAAACTAACTATGATTCTCTGATGAATCGAAAACAAGAAATGACAAATTGTGTAGAAGGGGTAAATAGAAAGATGATTACAAATAATTATTAGAATAGGAAAAACCAATTCTGAACTGCTAGTCAGGTAGTTCGGTAATTTTGAAAAGATCAAGAAGGGGGCTGGAAGTATGATCGATTTGGCTATTCAATAGGAGACCGGAATGCTTGTATTTATTTATCTGTAATGATTCTAAAAATTTAAGTTTAATTACCTTACTTTCAGCATTCAATATTTCAAAATCGAAATTGAATGTGTGATTCTCTTGGATAAATGGTTTGCATAATGTGAATCCGACTTCTGATTAATAAAGCTACGTTTGTGTTTTGAAATTCTAGTTCGAAAACTTCTGAAAATTCTACCAATGTAAAACTTATCACAATCACCACAATTAATTTTATAAACTCCTGATTTATTATCTTTATGAACTTTGGATTTATTATTTTCTACATGATTTCCTAAATTATTACCGGTACGATAAGCAATGTTAATGTTGTGCATAGATAAGAGAGATTTATGTTTTCTACTTGAATTTCCGATGAAAGTTAGGCTGTTATATTTGATATTATTTTTGGTACGGGGGTACACCTGGCCAATCGCATTTTTGAACAACTTCTTATCTATAATATTGTCTATTATTATGGGATCATAATTATTATTTACGGCAATTTGTTTAATTATATTTTTCTCTATGTTAAAATTGGCGTTTGAAAGTGGAATATTTACTAAACGATGTACCATACTATTGAAAGCTGCCATTTTGTGTTGGAATGGATGTAAGGAAGTACTATGTATGACGATGGTTTGCGAAAAGTTGAAAAATTATGTTTGTTAACTACATGTTAATCTTTTTCCAAATATACCACCCAAGGTTCCTTTAACCCTAATAGAAACGTTACTTAATAGCAATCTTGTTAATCCATTCATAAAATCAGATATATTGTCGCTTTTGGAATTATGCCTGGAACAGAATTATTTTAGTTTCAATGATAAGATTTACAGCAGTACTGAAGGCTCAATTATGGGAAACCCTCTGAGCCCTTTGTTGGCTGAAGTATTCATGGACCATCGCACACTGATAGCGTCATACATAGTACTTCCCTACATCCATTCCAACACAAAACGGCAGCTTTCAATAGTATGGTACATCGTTCAGTAAATATTCCACTTTCAAACGCCAATTTTAACATCGAGAAAAATATAATTAAACAAATTGCCGTAAATAATAATTATGATCCCATAATAATAGACAATATGATAAATAAAGAGTTGTTCAAAAATGCGATTTACCAGGTGGTACACCTGGTTAATCACCCTTACTAAAAATAATATCAAATATAACAGCCTCACTTTCATCGGAAATTCAAGTAAAAAACTTAAATCTCCCTTATCTAAGCACAACATTAACATTGCTTATCGTACCGGCAATAATTTAGTAAATCATATAAAAAATAATAAATCCAAAGTTCATAAAGATAATAAATCAGGAATTTATAAAATTAATTGTGGTGATTGTGATAAGTTTTACATTGGTAGAACTTTCAGAAGTTTTCAAACTAGAATTTCAGAACACGAACGTAGCTTTGTTAATCAGAAGTCGGATTCACATTATGCAAACCATTTAATCCAAGAAAATCACACATTCAATTTCGAATTTGAAATATTGAATACTGAAAGTAAGGGAATTAAACTTAATATTTTAGAATCATTACAGATAAATATATTCCGGTCTCCTATTGAATAGCCAAATCGATCATACTTCCAGCCACCTTCTTAATCTTTTCAAAATTACCGAACTACCTGACTAGAAGTTCAGAATTGGTTTTTCCTATTCTAATAATTATTTGTAACCATCTTTCTATTTACCCCTTCTACACAATTTGTCATTTCTTGTTTTCGATATATCAGAGAATCATAGTTAGTTTGCCATTAGCATCTGAAGAAGGTGAAGTTCCACCGAAACGTGCGCCATGCGTTATTTCTTTTAATAAATGTGTAAATTGTTATTATTAACCATTGTTTTAATATGTTTATTAATTTGCACCAAGTATCGGCCCAATCAATCCAAAATTAGGGAAGTATCTTTTGTTGCTTTTTTTTTAACGAACGCTACAGTGAGATAAAAATTTAATTAAATAACAAAAATCTTTAAACTTGCCATAGCTTAATATAAAATAAGTGTGTTATTTTCTAGTTGAAATGATTAGTAAAATAATATAAGAATTTTGCATAAATCTCAGTAAATAATATCTGTGTTCTTCAGATACAATATCTTCTATGTGAGAAGACAAATATTCATGTGTTCAGTTCACATAAGCAAATAGAAACTTACTTGAATGAATCCTCCGTGACCTCCATATCCCATGTTAGCCAACATTTCTGGCGAAAAACGATTAAACAATCCTCCCCATGCATCTACTTTGTGCTGCCCTACTAGACATATTGCTAGTAGGGTTAAGAAAACTTTCATATTCCTCAACCTGAAAATAACCGAAATTTAGTATACTAGCTTCAGTGATCATATAAACTAATCTACCAGAATATCTCTGGAATAATTGTTTCGAATCAAAATCCAGATAATTTATTTTGAAAGAAATATACGAATATATAGTATAATATGCTGTCCAGCTACGACTGGAATTCCAGTTCAATATGTATTCAGGATTATTGTTAACAAACTTTTTCACTGAAAATATTAGAAACGTATAATTGTAGAAAAAAATTTCAAATCATAATCTAACTAAATATTAATAAATTAAAGTTTAAAGATGAAAAACACACGTTAATAGCAAATCGAACTAAAAAGTAGGAAATAATTTATTTTATTGTTAAAACGCCTGTGGTGATTTTTACCAATTTGTGACATTTTATATCAAGCACTGAACGCTGGTTAATACAATAAAATAAGTTGTTTTCTACTTTTTGGAATGGTTTGCTATTGAAGCCTGTTTCTGTAATCTAAAATTCATTTTATCATTTTGTCTTCAAACGGAATTAAAATTAATGGTTATCAGGCCTCTCGATTTTGAGTATATCATATGTGTAATACTAGACCTAAAATTGTGCCATTTTCTAGTAGTATTTTCCCCGAAAATAATAGACCATTGCAGCGTATCGAATGTTAACACTCAAGTGCGGGAGTAGTTTTTTTAAACCGTTTTAGACCTTAACTCACGATTTTCGAAACTGTTTATATATATACATTTATAAATATATATAATATATAATGATAATAATAATTTGAATAAGCTGCTATTTGTTTGGGACGGGGTCATCAATGAAATAACCAAAATATTCTCGACCGACGTTTCGACAATTTATTTTGTCATCTTCAGGGTTGAAATGTAACGGCAATTTTCTTCAATTAAATTTTTTAATTTATTAAGATTTAATAATCGGATGAGTGAGGAATAACTTCTACACAAAGGCATTGAAAACGTATTCAAATTATCCATTGGGTCAACTAAAATGAAAATACAAGATAATAATAATAATAATAATGTAATATATTCCTTCAAAAGAAATGGTTAACAACAGTAAAGAAACAAGGTCAAACATAATCCAACATGTGCATAAAACATTGCATCTAACAGAACAAATGAAACCTAGAGTTAGATGATCACAGCTCCAGCGTTTCCTTAGTTCATCTATTCAAATATTCAGCTACTGTGTAGGCTTCAATATCTACCAAATAGCGTTTGAACGCCTTTTCGAATGTTTCTACGTTGAGGCTTTTCATACCGTCTGGCAACTTGTCAAATAATATTGATACGTATAATGGACTTTTTTATACAAAACAAGATGATGGAGTGGCAAACTGTAATGAATTCCTCTTGTGTTATAAGTATACCTATATTGTTGTTTTTTGGCTATTTGCGGATATCTGCGTAGATGTACAACAACCTCCCATATGTAAAGTGCAGCCGCAGTGAGAACATTGAGTGATTTGAAAACACCTCTACAACTCTCTTGGAGACATTTTAAGCATTATTCTTATTGCCTTTTTTTGAATGGTGAATATTTTCACAAGATCTACACTGCTACCCCAAGCAATAATACCAAACCGGAGGTGTGATTCGATGTTAGCAAAGTAGCAAGTAGTTCTTAAAAGCGCATAAAGAATAACATGCTCTGCTAAGCTTTCTACTCAGCTCATCGATATATTTATTCACATATGAACCCAAGAACCTGGTAAAGTCTGATAGGGTTAATTCGATGCTTTTATTGGGTCCGCTACTCCACCATTTTGTTCTCGAATTGGGATGTTTAGTTTTAAATAAAATATAATTTGTTTTTAATATATTTATTTCCAGCCCATTATAATGAAACCATTCCTCTGCGCAGTTCATAAGGATTTATGTCTCATCAAATATTGTGTCTATATTGTTTAACTAAAGTATCAAGTAAAGTATTAAGTATTTAATATATATACATATATATATATATATATATATATATATATATATATATATATATATATATATAAATATATATATATATATATATATATATATATATATATATATATATATATATATATATATATATATATATATATATATATATATATATATATATATATATATATATATATATATATATATATATATATATATATATATATATATATATATATATATATATATAAAAAATTATTTATTCGAATTGCTGTTGCCTGTGAACTATTTCTAATGTTTTGATAATTATTAGCAATAACAGTCTTGTTGAATCTCAAAAAACTCGATTTTATTAAAAAGATATATATATATATATATATATATATATATATACATATACATATATATATATATATATATATATATATATATATATATATATATATATATATATATATATATATATATATATATAAATATATATATATATATATATATATATATATATAAATATATCTATATATATATATATATATATATATATATATATATATATATATATATATACCACTAGTGTCCAAACACAATATACAATTGATTACAAAAATGCAGAGCAACTCATCATTTACAATTCTGCCTTTCCCAAGTTGTATTGCTTACCTAATATACATAAACCTAACACACCATTACGGTCTATTGTTAGTTCCATTGGTACTACAACATATAATATTTCAAAATACTTCGCACTTGTTTTGAAAACTGCTTTTGAGAATGACACACTCTATAATGTTAAGTATAGTTTTACTTTTGTTGACCTCATTTCAAATTTCTCTTTACTTGCTGATTATGTTTTAGTTTCGTTTGATGTTATTTCGTTGTTTATCAATGTTCCTGTTACTCTCATAATTCATATATAAGACTTAAAATGGCACAAAATAGAAATAATAAAGTGTACCAATATATCAAAAACTAATTTTATTCACTTAGTCAGCTTCATCTTCGATAATACTTATTTCATTTTTAATCGTGACTTTTATAAGATTTTTGGAACACCTATGGGCTCTCTTATCAGTCCTATTCTAGCTCAGATTGTTCTAGATCATCTACTCGACACGGTGATTCCTTTATTACCCTTTGAAATTCCATTTTTATATAAGTATGTGGACGACATCATAGTGCTGCACCATCAGATAGCATCCAAGTAACATTGGACACTTTTAATGTTTTCGTCGAAATTGAAACAAATCGCTGTGTTCCATTTTTGGATACTAGGCTTATTAGAACTGCAAATAATACAATAATATTGGATTGGTACCAGAAAGAAACTGCTTCTGGGCGATTAATAAACTATTTTTCACCCGAGTAGCCAAAAATACAATATGGTGATTAATATGAGGAGAAGAATCACACATATAAGCCATGAGAACTTGCCGAAACCAAATTTGAAGAGGCTGTTCAATATATTTGTCAACAATGGTTATCCTAGGCACATACTCAAGAGATTGATTTATAATAAGAACAATTTAGATGTACCAACTGGGGAGGACAATATACAAACAAAATTCAAAAACTTCCTTTTGTGGAAAAGTTATCACCTCAGATAATAAGTTGTTTCAGAGATTTTACACACATAAAAATAGCAAAATACAACATACTGAAAAATTTGGATTTGTTTTCAAGGATTAAAGATAAAACACCCTTACAATACCATAGTAATGTCATTTATGAAATTTCATGTGGGGTGTGTTGTGGTTGCTATGTTGGACAGACATCACAGTGGATTAAACAAAGATTGACACAACACAAGAGTGATTGCCGATTAGGTAAAAACTCTTGTGAGGTAGTCATTATAAAAACACTGGTCATTGCTTTGATTATGACAACGTGAAAATATTCGAAATAGAAGAAAATTATAAAAGCAGATTGTTCCTTGAGATGTGTTAAGAAAAATAAAAATTCTATTAATTTCAGATCAGATGTAGATCAGTTAAGTAACATTTTAGAACTCATTTAAATATCTATCACTCTGTAGTTTTGTTATTAAATCATTGTCTCACGTGCATCCGTTCTTCATTTGTGATGTTTCCTATGATTAGTCTCGTTCCGAATATGTTGTTGAACGTTCTTGTTAATTTATTTAGTGACTGACTTTGTGTTCTTGTAAGTATATTGTTTTTTTGTCGTCTATTTTTTCAACTGTTTGTATTTTACATTTGTAGATTTTCTCCTGAGGAAGTCAATAATAAATTGACGAAATATAGAGATTATAAACGAATAAATTTTCATTGTCACAAGACCTCTTCCTGACACAACATTTCCTTTCAACGTATAATACGGTCGATTTTTAATTCTTTCTATATATAAATAAATATATATATATATATATATATATATATATATATATATATATATATATATATATATATATATGTATTATCTTTTCTTTGCAGTAGCTTGCCATTTGATTTAGAAAATTGACTTTTTTGGACAGCTAGCGTGTCGTCACGATTTTCGTGACATTCATAAAACTTTTGAGGGATCGATATAATATCAATACTTTAATCTGTTAATTGAAAATTATGGAACAACTTTCGAGAAAGCTGGCCAACTGTATTTTAAAGTCGGCATTTCTTCACGAACAAATCTCAATCGGAGTCCAGAAAAAACAATGGTTGGTTCGATCAAATTAGATCTAATCATTACAGCACACTTTAGAGTTTAAATCGACTAAAATGAAAAAGCTCCCAATCTTTCCTGCTTTTATTCAATGATGGAAAAGCTGTTGTTTATGTAGACTACGGTTCCATTAATGAAGAATCGCCCACCTAGACGATTTGAAATAAAAAAATCCTCACACTGGCACATATCATTGCAGTAGAGATTTTGTGTTTGGCACATACCTAGAATTCTCTTTTTCCAATCCTTGAGATGGATTTAGTTTTGTGCAACTAACCAAGGACGCCGCGATGTGATTTCCACAGAGCACAGTTTAATAGTTATTGAATAAAAACAAAGAACTAAATGATATTTAGCATTCTTGGGTTCGAGTGAGTTGATATTATTGTGTAAAGAAATGAGGAGTTTTCATTGTTTACATATGGCCGACTATAGTCTCCTGGAATGTTTTTTTTTTTAAAAGAGGTGGTGTGCCCTCTCACACCGCCCGACCCCCGTACAATTTGGCTTCGTCATCTATGGACATTAGCCATCAAATTACGAAATGAGGGGAACCACTGAAAACTCAGAACGCACACAAACACCCAGGAATACGGTGGGAATCGAACCCAACAACTCCGTCAACGAAGACGGCATAGCGCTACCTATAACCTCTCCGCCACGGAGTCTCCCTCCTGGAATGTTATCAGCAGGGCCGGATTAACCCTGTCCGGGCCCCTAGGCAACAACCCTGTCCGATCCCCAGGTCTTTTCGAGTTGATAAAGGGATATAAGTAACAAAAGATGATCGACTCCAGGTATCTTGTTACTTCAAAGTCTTATGTGATATTGCAACAACATGGTTACTTTGACTTCATGCTGCAGCATCACCTTACCTGAGTCTTTAGCTTTATTGAAATAGTCTTAATGAATAGGTAATAGATAAGTAATGAATGATGATCCAGGTTGCATGATGGGTTAGGAAAGAGAAATGAGAAAAGAAAGTTATTTTCAATTTAATCTTGTTAAATGCAATAAAATACAATGAACAAAAGAAAATAGTATTGTTTAGTACAAATTGGAAAAAGTCAACTTCCAAGATATTTATTGGTTTTGTACAGTACAGTAAGTTTAAATATTAACTTTTCTAACTTTTTTAGAAACAAAATCGTTTAAAACATCTTGGAAGTTGACCCTTTTTAATAAATTTTTTTCAATGGCCATTATCGACAATGAATTCAAACGGTTCTGAGACATTGCTGAACGAAGACAGTTTATTAGTTCTACTACTCGATACTAGAAGGTTCTGTATGTATGAAGTATTCCATCAATTCACAACATACGTCGAAAGAGAGCAATGATATTGTTGAGGAATTTCATACAAATTTTCAAATAAATATGTATATATATATATATATATATATATATATATATATATATATATATATATATATATATATATTAATATATATATATATATATATATATATATATATATATATATATATATATATATATATATATATATATATATATATATATATATATATAACAGAGTCGCAGAAAAATATCTAACAAATGGAGCAGAATCATGGGTCTAGCCCGCATATATCGAAGTCGTTGAAACGGACGGACACTTTGGTCCTCATCAGAATGGCGTAGTCAAGTATTGAATGTAAAACTTGTAGATGACATCAGCAGAAACAAATCCCCTGCTACTGAAGCCAATCACACATTTGATTTGAATATTATTTTCCTAGAGATAAGGTATATTGTGCTATTGAAATTCCTTTCACATGCTATGGTTTTTCTGATTCAAAATAGCGTTTCTGAGGCCCAATTCCACTGGGGCAACATTCAGGCAACATGTAGCAAGCGACAATGACGCATGCTACACTCAGTTTTTCAATTGGAGCAACATAAAGCAACATGCAACATGCCACATGTGGACCGGTGTTGCCCAGACACATGCGTCTGTTCTCGACAAGATTTAGTGTATCGAACAGTGTCGGCGTTTATCCGATAGTCATCGGTTTGGTGCGACTTGTATCCTGCGACATGGACTGGAATATTGAGAAAACTACTTTGTTTATTGTAGATTATCATAATTCTCCTGAATTATGGATTAATAAAATATCAGATACGGAACAGATACATAAGTGAAGGATAGCTATCGCCGGTAGCCAAATATCTTAATATTATTTATAACCTAACACGAGGTGGTATTGCTTCAAGAGAGTTTGTATCAGGTTTTCTTACAATCGGTGAGATCTTCCTTAATAAGCATTCAGAATCTTCTCGGCTCATTCGAGTAAAATTTCGAAGCATAGCTTTATCGTCGGCAATCACTTATTTGTATAACTCTTTCTGCGCTTTTTGACCACCAACATATAATTATCTCCTCCACCTCCTTGGCATCCTTCTTTCACTTTTTATATTCAAAGCTATTACCCAATATGTAGCAGCCACATCCTTTTGTAAAGACATGATGCCGCAAACTGAAGTTACGGCAGATGCATACCACAAAAATATGCTACAAAGCGCATGCGACAGTAAGCGACAAGTTGCTTGTTCGACATTTTTTAAATTAGCGCGGCATAGTCGCACATCTAAAAATAGGAAACACTAGACGACGTGTAGCATGCTAGATGTTGCCTAATGTTGCCCCAGTGGAATTTCGCCTTTGTGAAAATGATAAGTCTAAGAAAAAACGATATCTTTTTTTCGGCCAATAACCAACAGTTAACATTATTGAACTACTTATTTTTTAGTCAACCACTGGAACTCATAAGTATATACAAACATCCATACCGAATACAGGATTCGAACCGAGCACGTCTGCTTCAACATAATCACTCTACCTCTGCTCCACAAGGCCTGTAAACTAATTTTGAATTACTGTTGTAAGTAATTGATGTGCAGATTTGATGATAGGAATATTTGGTATTATCTGTTACAAAAAGGATTATTTAGACTGAATTCGTTTGGATCGAAATTTATAAATATACGATAAACATGTATAATACTCAGTCGAATTGAGCTTTGTTGTATAGGTATAATATATGGATAAATTTTCATCTAAAACGATTTTCTATGGACGAAAGCACTTTATAGAAACTGAGTTTCTATTCAAAAGAAAATTGCCAGCAATTTCATCAAAGCGATATATAATATGCTTGTAGAATGATTTTGTCGTTTGTGGAAATCATTGATCGTTAGAACTTATTTCTTGAAAGAATAAAATCGACAGAAAGAGAACACTAATGAGATCAATTCGGTTTGATGAGTGAAAAGTTGGATTTTTTGTAGGAGGTACTAATTTCTTATGGCTTGATGGCTGGTCGTGACTCTCACAACGTATATTCCTTTCATCTCAATTTTTTGATGGTATAAAATCTTTTCAGGTAATAGTGAATATTTTTTCGTTACTTCTAAATAGTTGTTCGCGCTTTTTTGTGAAAGTAAACTTTGAGTATGATAGATAAACCGCTTGGATTTTAGATATGAAAACGTTCATTAATGAGGGACACTTATATATATATATATATATATATATATATATATATATATATATATATATATATATATAATATGTATATATATATATGAATATATATATATATATATATATATATATATATATTATATATATATATATATATATATATATATATATATTGTAACGTTATGAACTGAATTTCAGCTGAGATTAACCAGTATAGAGAAAGATTTTAAATTGTAGGGGGGATAAAAATTGATCCAAGTCAATGATGAATGCTCAGCGCAGCGTGGCTTTCTTTTCGATTTTGACGCTGAAGAATTAAATACGTACTACGTAATTATATTGTGAAGGCAAATAGAATTTTTAGTTTACCCTTAATACGATAAATTTTTCTCAAATATCGATTGCGCTAGGAAGCGCAAATACCCCAGAAGCCTACAAAAGACCCCATGAATATAAACAGGATTCTGAAAAACTCCAGGAGCCTACAAAAGACCCCAGGAGTTATAATCGAAGAGAGTATAAAAGACCCTAGGAGTTGGAAAGTCCATCAGCCTACCTGAATACTTTTAAATAACATCCCAGGAGTGGAAGAAGATCATAGTGGAAGACAGGTCTTTCCAATGAAATAAGATCAGTATACTGATTCTATTGAGTTCAAAAAAAGTCTTATTACATTCAATTTGCCAGTGATATATAACAAATAACATCGACAGCAAGCGAAATTATGTGAAAAGCTGCAATGCTTCGTCATGTTCAGGACTGAGCTCTGCAGAATGAACGGTTGAATGTATCCAATTTTTCCTTTTCTTTCTCTACCTACACGCTAAGGAGATGTTGTTGTTCAGTCTACTCGCTGACATGCTATAGCACAAGTGCCAACTCTATGCAGCACCAAAGAATCATTATACCGAATTGAATAAATTGAACAGCCTGCGAATCTACCCACTTCCAGTTTTACCTTCTTGTTACATTCACGAGAGTCTTATCAAAATGGGGTAATATTTGATTGATAAGAATAAAATATGAATCTAGTGGTTATGGTCTATATGGCTGGGAAACAGTCTCCTATGGTACAGACGGTAGCAGTTTCGAATCCCGTGTAAGATATGGATGTTGTGAATGTTCTTGAGTTTCAGTGGTTATCATGCATTTCTATTTACTGTTTAATGTAAACAAATTAGAAGCCCATGAGAGTAGATGGTGAAATGCAAAATACTCACCTGTGTTCCACCAACATATTAAAAAATATATTAATAAAATCATAATTGACAAAAATTTTAATCTTAAATCAAACCGGTTGTTTATTCGAGATATACACAATCTTTTTTAACATGTATTAAGGCTCTTATGATTATAAATTTCTAAACATAGGTAATGTATTTTTACTCAGATGAGAACTCACGTAAATGACTTATTGACATGAGACAATAACAAAATGAATAAATGTGTAGGTATACTCTTATAGAACTCTTTCATAACATATAGGTAATAATGCTAGAGTTCATACATAAAAAATTTGCATTTAAAAAAATTTAGCTTGAACTTCCTACGTTGTTCGAATTTCACAACAACCACTAGAAATATTTAATCATATGATTATAGTGGCCCATTTAAGAATTATCATCAATAATTCACATATTGCGTCATATATAATCGTTTTCAAAACCGCTCACTAAATATAGTAATCATGTTTTTATTAACACTATCTTACTTCTAATCTAATGAAAGTGCTTCAGAACTTATCACCGAATCAGGTATGAATATAATATGGCCAGGCGGTATATTTCCCCATTTTTCATTTCCTGCAGTTCTCAATGTTGAAGGTCGGAATTATTAATAGATCAATGGAAAAATTTCATGAACTTTTTGTAACATAATTACTTTCACCTTTTGATTGAAAATTGATTTATTTCATCTTAAAGTATAAGATTAGGAATAGGGAAATAACATATATTGGGCTTCTCTCTTTTCTTCACATCTGAATTCTTTATTCACATTGAATTCTTTATATTTTTCTTTCGATGTAATATCTTTCATCGAGAAACGTTGAAAATATATATAGAACGTATTTATGCAGGAAGCTTTTCAATTTATTTTGAATGGAATAATGGAAACGGTGGAAAATACAAACCTCAATGAGTTTTTGTTCGAAAACGCTTCGTTTTCAGTATTTATTCAATAATCATCGATGACAAACGCTTTCAATGAATCTATAACCACGGAAAAAACAGATTTAGTACAGTAAAAAGGTATATTTTACTAAAAAAAATAATCTTAATGGCAGAAATTTTGAGGGGGTGTTCGGGGGCATGTCCTGAGTCTAAAACTGAGTTTTCGTATTCGAGGGGGTGGGGGAAGATACAACCCCCGCTCTATATGGGGGTGAGTTCGTTTTGATTCTATATCTCCGTTGCTGTTGCCCGTACAGTCAAGTCCAACAGATCATATTTGTAGGAAATTGAATTATCTATCCAATGATAATAAAATCGAGGTCATAGGTCAATTAAGTCAATTAAAATTGCCGGTCAAAGGTCAAAAGTGAAGGTTAGTTTTTCATTTTTCGCGAATACCGTGAAACCGGTAAGTTTTTTCGCATACTGCTTGGATACCATTTCAAAGTACTTGAAGTTACCTACAAAATGAGCTCTCGAAAACCCTTCTACGATGAAGAGTTTTCCATCACTCCAACGATCAAGTTGACCTCGCGCGCCAATGTTGACCGCGCGAGCCGCGTGTCGTACTCTCATTGCTCGTACATTGCACTCTCTACGTGCAGTTAATAATTATCGTTGAATTTTTTCCTAATTAGACTGGACTTTTTTTTCCAAGGGAAAACGGGAAATCCATCATGGACAAACGACAAGGTCTGCCCTTGCCGAATAGTGTGAGACTCCTACTCACTAAAACCCTATAAAAACCCCAACTTTTGAATGTTCAGTGCTAGATCATGTATGTGTGTGTATTGCCGTGTACTGTTTGATGATTTGAAGTGTCTCGATCATTAATTTACATCAAACAGTACACGACAATACACACGCATACATGACAGAGCACTGAACATTCAAAAGTTAGGGTTTTTATAGGGTATTAGTGAGTAGGAGACTCACACTATTCGGAAGGGCAGACCTTGTCGTTTGTCCATGATGGATTTCTCGTTTTCCCTTGGAAAAAAAAGTCCACCTTCAATCATATTATTAATTCTAATTAGGAAAAAATTCAACGATAATTATTAACTGCACGTAGAGAGTGCGATGTACGAGCAATGAGAGTACGACACGCGGCTCGCGCGGTCAACATTGGCGCCCGCGGTCAACTTGATCGTTGGAGTGATGGAAAACTCTTCATCGTAGAAGGGTTTTCGAGAAATCATTTTGTAGGTAACTTCAAGTACTTTGAAATGGTATCCAAGCAGTATGCGAAAAACTTACCGGTTTCACGGTATTCGCGAAAAATGAAAAACTACCCTTCACTTTTGACCTTTGACCGGCAATTGTAATTGACCTAATTGACCTATGACCTTGATTTTATTATCATTGGATAGATAATTTAATTTCCTACAAATATGATCCCTTGCACTTGACTGTACGGGCAACAGCAACGGAGATATAGAATTAAAACGAACTCACGCCCATATAGAGCGGGGGTTGTATCTTCCCACACCCTCTCGAATACGAAAACTCAGTTTTAGACCCAGGACATGCCCCCGAACACCCCCTCAAAATTTCAGCCATTAAGTATTTTTTTTAGTAAATGCCATTTTTGTGTCTATTTACTGTACTAATTCCATTCCAATGAATATTAAAGATGAGCTATAGTCTATTCGGAGGAAGACAGCTGCCTCATTTACAAGAATAAAAAATTTAGTGGAAGAGTTTGAAAAAGGTTATACTTACTAACAGAAGAACATTGTGACTGAATAACAAAATATTATCAGATGACTGTCGCCTTAAAGTGTGGGGTGTGAAAGTTATGATGAAATTTTCAGAAATTTGTGCATGCTTACCTACTTACTAAAAATTCGGCATAGAAAAAATGTGAGGACGATTTAAGATTATTTGAATTGGAACAGAAAAGGCGTCTTGAAGATGCTATACTCTTTATTTCTGACTAGAGATGAAATGGTGCCATCACTTCACACCAGAAATGACGAAACAGTTAAAACAGTACCCTTTTTGTGGATGCGGGTGGGATAATCTTGATTGATTATTCTCAATAAATATTGGCGAGAATTTTGCAAACCTATTAGAGAATGCATTCAGGAAAAAACCGATATACTTAGAGAAAAAAAGAGTTTTTCCGCTAAAATAGTACACTAATTCACATAACTACGGATTGAAGTTCGAAACGCTTCATAATGAAACCTTTTTACCAAATTTAGCTTCTTCGAATTAATTTTCTTTCTCAAACCTGAAAAAATGGCAACTGTTGAATATCTACTCGGAGAAGCCGATTTCTGACTATAAACAGGAGACTATTGCAATTTAACTAGTGAAGATGTTTTTGAAATAACAAGAAAATGTACTTATCTATCGAATGGTGTTGAAATATTCTATAGCTTACTCTTTCCCTTTTCACATAATAGGCAAAAAATTCATATATATATAAATATATAGATGAAGACTGTGCATATCGAATATGGTTTCTGGTATATTTCAAAAGATTCAACAAGTAAAGTATATGTATTTGTAAGAAGCTTACACAAAAACATATCAAAATGTCCTTGGATAAAATAATAGAAAACAACGGCTTGAAACTCGAATACAGGGATATTAGAAAAAGTAAATTATTTTTTTTCGTTTAAATTCAAAGTGTAGGTACTAACGAACCAATTGATTTCAAACTAAAGCAAACATTGAATATCAACTAAAAAAAGATACTAAGATGGATGTTGGGAATGAAAAGTATATAATCTGCGATGTAAAAGAAACAACGGTGAGAATAACAGTTGAGTAAATTTTGGGTTGTTTTGGTTTGTACACAGTGAAGCCGTTCATATATATTTATAAAACAGACAACAGTCAACAATAAACTGGGATTCAAACCGATGGACATAATTTGGAATTATGAAAAATCATTGAAACGGATGAAGTAGAATTATCAAGAATAATTCCTATGAAACGATTGTATTACATGAAAATATTATTTCCCATCTTTCAAATAAAAACTTTTCATGAAATTTCTTCCAGATGAGAGAGGAACAGATCGATGAAGTTAATTGAATGATTGCTTCTGAGAGAAAAGATTGTATTCATAATTCCATACAAACGATGCTTTTCTAATATCAGATTTTTCAGGAAAAACAGTACTCATTTCTACCCAATTACGTTCTGATGGGTGAAAGATGTATGTGAGGCATGCTTTCTACAGGATTTATACTAAGTTACAGATAAATCATGAGATTCGAATATTTTGTTTTTCTACAACCTCGATAAATTTTCATTTTATAACCGTAACTTCAATCATAAAATAGTATATTATATTATAAGGATTAAAAGTGCATATTTTTTTACGAGCAATATTTGCAGTTGCGAGGCGGAGCGCAGCGCAGCCGAGCGAATGCAAAATTGCGAGTAAAAATAGGCACTTTTAGTCCGTATGATATATACTATTTTTTCTCCAACCAAGTCAAAATTAAAATAATATTAGTTTTATTCAAAAATCGTTAATAATTTGGTAATAAATTTGAACACCTATTAATTATAACAGCGATAGCAAGTCGGTAGTCATGGATATCTGGTATTGTTGGTAAATATTGATTGTCAAGTAGACGTCAGTAGACGTACTAATCATATAATTTTTGTAGTAGTTTTTACGCTGAACACGCTGAAAATATACCTGCAGATATATTGGAAAGTGCCGAAGCAGTATATCTAAATCTTTTGCCACCCAAATCTCGCCAAGTTTATGAACTTGCAAATCAGCGATTCATGGATTGGTGTAAAGAAAAAATATGCAAAACTGTGCGGAGAGTTTTCTTATGGTGTATTTCTCAAATTTAACGAAGACCGTCAAGCCATCCACTCTTTGGTCACAGTATTCAATGTTGCGATCCACCCTGGATATCAAAAATGGTGTGGATATTAGTAAATATTCAAAATTACGAGCATTGTTAAAAAGGCAAAGTGATGGATATATACCTAAAAAGGCTAGGGTTTTTACGAAGAAGGAAGTGGATTGGTTCCTGGATATGGCACCTGATAATGTATATTTGATGATAAAGGTTGTTCTAGTATTAGGAATTGGAGGTGCTATGCGTTGTGACATTAATGAAAATCTTTTGAATTGTTCGAAAATTGTTAGTGATAATTTCAGTGGTGATTTGAGTTTTGGCAATAATTGTTCCAATTGTACATTCAATATCAATATAAATAACAAATAAATACCTATATATAGTTGCCCAATTAGTTTGTTTTACTAAGTTTGTAAGAGACAATGTTTTTTCTTCAAATTTCAATAATTAGAGAGCTCAAATGCAATTACTTTTGGTCCTAGGATTAAAAGTAGCGTTTTTAATCCTAGGATTAAAAGTGTTGCTAAGCAACGAGCAAATTTTTGTACGGTAAGGGAATTGATGGCTTTTGCACCTGAAAATAGTACAAAAATGTCAACATTTTTTGATGGTTGGAGAAAAAAGCACATTTTGTACAGAATTCAATTTTTGCATCGGTAGGGAAGTTGCTAAGCAACAAATGAGAAATGGAATATTTCGTATTAGTTCTAGGTTCACTGTAAAATCACGACGACTACGGCTTGTCAAATTATGACGTCCAGCGACAAATTGATGAAATGTCACAGATCGTTACTGTCAAAGTTTTAGTAGGCAATGAGTAATTTTATAGTTTCAAAGTTTTTGCAATGTATGCATGTAAACGTAAACGATATGTTGTCATAAAAAAAGTATAGTATGCAACTCGCAACAAAATGTCCATTTCGCACTCGTATGAATTGCAGCACTTGCCTTCGGCTAGTGCTGCAAATTTCATACTCGTGCAAAATGGGCATCATTTGGTGCTCATTGCATAATACACTATTTTCGTAAATGTAATATTCAATTCACAAATGCTTAACGATATTCTTCAATTCTGAACGTTGTAAATGGCTTCAACTTGAAACATCATGAATTATAAATAAGCAACAATTTATGACTATAACAGAGAGAAAATACATTTATCTTTCACAAAGAACATTATTCTGATATTTCACTAAAACAAACGAAAGAAGATTATGAAATTCAATACCTGGACTTCATGAATATTTCACTGGGGTTACTAAAAACATCTCCAATAAGAAAATGGCAATATTTCATAAATATATTCTCACTGTTTTGCTGAGAAATCCGTTCTGGTCAGAGAAGTCCAGGAACGTTCTCATGTGCTCCCTTGGGGAAAATCTATTCCATTTATTAAATGCATTACGTGCACGTTGACATTGTGTATTCCCTAAAGACGTTTGTTGAATAAATATAATGTGCCTTTGAATGTATACAAATGCGAAAAAGAAAATTGCATTCGTATAATAAAGCAACTTGTTCAACTACTAGGATATAACAGTTGATTTACAACTTCTTAATTCTTTAGCTACAGTAAATGAGCAGGACCTAATCAATAATTATTCAGATATATTTATTGCTTATTTTTGAATCTTCGTAAATATGATTATTTATATGATATTCTAACTTCTGATTTATTGATATTCTAACTTTTTCGATATTACTAATTTCAGAGCGATAAGCAGATGATATTTTTGTACTGTCAATGATATGTATCCATAAATAAATTAAGATGCATGTAACTAAGAAAACAACATATTTTTCGAATGAATAATTGAACTTCATAAATTTGTGATTAATTTTATCGTTATGCCCACAGGTATATTTTGCTTATTTTTTTTTTCAAAGAGGTGGGACGTGTGCCCTCTCACACGCCCGACCTTCGTAGAATTTGGCTTCATCAACTCTGGACATTTAGCCATCAATTTACTAATGAGGGGAACCACTTAAATCTCAGGACGCATACAAACACCCAGGAATACGGTGGGAATCGAACCCACCAACTCCGTCAACGAAGGCGGCATAGCGTTACCTAAACCGCTCCGCCACGGAGCCTCCTATATTTTGTTCTACTTTCTGAAAACATTTTTATGAAATTGAGTTTTTTTTAGAAAATACACATGAATATTTCATTTGTGAATCTCAGCATTATCTATAAAAAAACCTCTATATTAAGCTGTATCCTACAACTAAAATGAGATAATAAATAAGATGAGTAGATTAATATGTATGTTTCTGAGAAAATAAAACAAGATCAGTGAATAAAAGACAAGTTAAATAACGAGAGCTGAAAATATTATTCAATTGAGAACGGATAGAGATACTGCCCGAAACGTCATGTATATTCAATTATAATATTTCATTATTCACTTTTACGCCATTTTAACGTAGATATTTCTAATTTTATACACACCAAAAGAGCTGAATTATTTTTATCTGGGATTGTTTTCGTTGCAGAATTAAACCTTCAGTTTAACGTAGTTATTTCTTGTTTTTTCATGGTTTTTGAAAAATTTCCGAACTCCACAGCTTCTGCAGATTGAGTTAGAGGGTTGAATTTTGTTGGGTACGAGTTTATGTTAACTTAAGATCCTTTTTCCGATTCAGAGCTTTTTCTCAACAGTACTGCATTAATTCTGTTCAAATTGCATCTCGATCTGTTTCGCAATCAGTACGCGATGCACTTCGAGAATTTTTTTACGATAGAGGTTTGAAATTTGGTATTTCGTTTGGGTTGATATTGAGATGCGTTTCTTCCTTGTTTTCAACTTTTTTCCTCAACCACGATACACTTCGCGAATTTTTTTTCGTGAAATAAATTATTTTCTACTTTTTATTCTGTTTGCTCTTCAAGCGTGATTTTTCAAAATATAGGTAATCAAATTCGTGAGAATCGCTTCTCGACGCGATGAATTTCGCTCGGAAAATACGACTCAAGTGATGGAGCTTTGCTGCTCACCAGTTTTTTAAAAATTTGATTGACATTTGTTATTCATATATTTTATAAATTTTTCGAGAATAAGTAATGAGTTATTTATGTCGAAAGTTCAATATTACCCTCTGCTTTTGATAAGAATAAATATTCATCATGTTTCATACATGCAATCTCTTCCAATCGCGTGAATGTTATATGTAGAATGTCGCAACGTAAATTAATCCAATTTGGCCTTTATGTCGTCCCGTATTAAGAGACGGAATGTTTATTTCATTACGAACACTCCCAGTTTGTTAGTCCTTCATGAAGCTTTCAGGTAAAGACAGAGCAGTTTTATGCATTTGTATATTTTATGCCGTGTAATTAGTTTTTGTCAGAGATATTCGTATATTAGTCAGATATTTTAAAAATAATTTTTCATTATAATAGTGTATTTGCTTTACAGAATTATAATAGTGTATTTGCTTTACAGAAAATATGAAAATTGAATTATTGAGAAAATTCATTAGTTTTTAAACATTTTCACAGACGCTAGTTAATTAGATTGTATGAGTTCATAATTATTTTTTTTTTGAGATAGAGGAATATAATAAATTTGCTGACAAATATGCATCTGCAAGAAATCACTTTTCTGAAGTGGAAAGCGAAATCAATGGCCTCAGTAGCAGTGAAATATTGGTTATTTTTAGACGTTAATAATTACGTTTACCATTGACACATACATTTTGTATGTTAACTAACTACGATAGACATAGAGTTTATCACTTAAAGAATAGTTATTTTCCTAACAAGTGCGGAGAGTGATATTTTCCCGCACGCGACTGCAGTTGACCCGAACGACGCGGAGCGGAGTTCGGGCAAGCAGTCAAGTGCGGGAAAGGCACTTTACGCATGAGTTAGGAACATTATTTTTTCTACGACCGTATATACAAAAAGTATACCAACCCATTTTTCAAAAATTATTTTATTCCAACAAACATAATAATATACAAAACTTTAACTAAAAACTACTAATTATTATAAATATTAATATCGAAAACACAATTTGTTGCATTCTGTAGACTTGCCGGTCCAGTGGAGTTATTTGGTTTCAACTGGAAGGTAGATGACGTCGATGAGGATGGCATCGGTTGCAGGTCGCATAAAGATGACGATGACGGTGACGGCAACGGTTTTAAGTCATTTGAAGTACAGAGATTTTTATTTGATATATTATTCTTCTGATTCTCGGAGTCCTCCAAATAGCCCTCAGCGACAGTAGTAGACTTCCAGCCAACGAGGCGCTTTATGTTGGTTATTTCTTCGCCGGAGTCTGCTAGGAACGTTGCCGAAGAACGTCTGAAACTGTGTCCTGTATAACGTTCCGGATTAGGTAGGCGTAAATATGCAGCAATCTCTGCTGGCATCTTACCAAAAGTGTTTACGCCAACGCATTGAACTGAGCATTTTCCATTCTTATGATGAATAAAAAATCGGCGGTGTGGAGTGGTAGGTGGTCGTAAATCTGCGTACTTTCTGTACAGCGTCAAATAGGTTCCATCATTTATTTCTTCAGATAAAACAAATGATCTTGACAAATGATTTTTGGAATCAGAAATTTTCATAACAATTAGGTTGCCTTTACCTTGAATGTCGTCGACAGTGATATTTACAAGCTCGGATCTGCGGAGAGCGCCAGCCAGTGCAAAAATGGTACTCACTTTAATCATCAGGTATACCTCATCGGGAGCTAGCATAACCCTGGATATATCTTCTTTGGTAAAAACTTGCGCTTTCTGTGCTCGAAAACCAATATTTTTTTGTATGTACATGGTTATATAAAAAAATATCTTTATTATTTTATATTTTCAAAAAATTAAAAATGCTACAAAAAGCTAGAAAATGTTCAAATTTTATTTGATGGACTATTTCGTAAATATTTATTTACCTGTAGTAACAATAGTTATAACCTCCGAAGTAAAAAACTATCTAATAAGGTCAAAATTTGCATAATTTTACTTTCAAGCACTAGTGCGGGAAAGTGACACTTTCAAAACTAAAATGCGTGCGGGAAAGTGGGTTAAAACGCACGGTCGTAGAAAAAGGATTTAGCGAAAAATTCTCTGTTTTCGAAAAAAACACAAAGGCTACTTATGTGGTCTGTGCGACTACTAGCTTTTTCTAATGATGTGCCACTAGGCTTGCAAAAAAACATGTATTTTTTAATTTTATACAAAACACATGTTTTTTTTGTTTTAAACGTTTTTGTGTTTTTAAATTTTATGTTTCAAACAACTAAAACTTAGAAAAAAACATTGTTTAAATCATATTTTTCAAACATAATATTAATTTAAAATATTTGATCTATCCGTCTTAACTGTCTCGATCAGCTGTGTTACGAACTACGTCGCGCCACCGCCGTGAGGCTGTGAATCCTCGAAATAAGAAAACCAATTACAATGAGAATTTATTAGCCTGGGTGAACTACAGACCATCTATAAATTCGTCTTGCAAGTTGGCTATTGCAATAACGTCTACTGCACTGTTAGTTATTTATTTAAGAAAGTTATTTTGTGTTGTTTTTTTCAAAATGTTGTCTACGGGAAGAAAGATGTTATTTGGTCATATTTTGATGTTGTTAAAGATAATAACAAAAAATCAGTGAGTGCTAAATGTAAAAAATGTAATGTAATTATAGCGCTGCATATTCAAATATGTGTATCTATGATTCCGAGTCAGATGAGGATTTAACGCGAGAAAACCAAAACTATTCAAGGGATGCTTACCCGGATAATAATACAGGTAAATTAAATTGCTCTTGTATTGCCTCAGGGTGTTCGTTGGAATACTTTATCGGATTGCTTGGAAAGTTACTTGAAAAACTGGTCAATATTATTCGACGTTTGCTCAAATAACAGTAAGTATTGATAAAGATATAATTTAAAAAGAAACGCCAAGGACTATTTAAAAAAATTGAAGTATATCGCAGTTGCTTTGGACAAAGTCCAAAGAAATGCTTGCACTATAGGAGAGGCTACAGAGATATGGCTAGAACTTTTGGAATCATTCGAGACTGAAGAAGCAAATGGAGAATTTTCGGTGAGTGATGCGAATGAAGTCAAGGAGCGTATAGAAATGGCTTTGACCCCAGCCCATTTTTTGGCAAATTTGGTGATCATCGCGTTAGAGGAGATAAACTTAGTCAAGAGCAAATAGAAACTGCCATGGAATATGTAGAAACCCATCATTCAGAAGCATTGCCAATTATTATTAATTACTAGGCAAAGTGTACACCCTTTAAATCATATATGTTGTAAAACCATATGGCGTTCTATGAAAAATAATATAAATACGACAGCATCGGAACTTGCTCAATAGCGTCATACAGCTATTGCATCGTCAGCCAACATAGAAAGACTCTTCTCATCATACGGCTTAGTCCATTCAAAACTACTTAATCGGCTAGGCAATGCTGAAGCGGCTAAGTTGGTTTCAATTTTTGAAGAGCTTCATTCCATCAGTGATGACGTGACTAATCAGATTGATGTCATCGGATGACTATACGTATGTAGACTATGAGACTGAAAGAGTGTGAGAAATTTGTTAACGCTTCTATGCAAAATATTTTAAGTTTTCCAATACTTGTTATGTTCTTAATTCCTATTATTTATAGATACATAAATAATATGAATATTAAAAAGTTTGCATAGTGTATTTGAGAATTTTTCCTAATTTTATTCAATATATTAATAAAGAAAATGAAAAAAAACGCTTGTTTAATCTAAGTGTTTTAAACGTTTTTGAATGTTTTGAACAAAAACGTTTTAAACGTAAGCAGATGTTTAAAATAGTTGATTACAACAAAATATTTAAAACGAAACAATCCTGTGTGCCAAATTTGGTGGACCAACTATTTCCTTCGATAAAATGCTCATGGATAATGGCACTCTATCATGGATTTTATAGTATCGTTAGATCGGGTATGGCCTTCAGATGGACGGATTGATGTGCTTGGCCTACAAGTAACTTGGGCCTAAAACATACATTTATCGGAATTTTTCAGGTAAATGCTGTGCATTTTAATATAACACAACTCAGAAATTTATAACTCACTTAAATATCTCACTTCATATCTTACCTCATACTCCCGCTATGCCTACCTCAAATGGCGCCATCTTGGTCAAACGGACTGTTGAAAATTGGTAATGTAATTTTATCGTATAGGCGTAGTGCTGGTTGCAAGTTATTACTCGTCGAACACTATTATGCAGCCTAACTTAATTAAAGGCTCATTTTCACGATTACCGTCGTGACAGCAACTATCGCAGGATGTTTCACCATATAAATTACTTGATAGTTACTATCGCACTGTCGCGTCAGCACTCTCGCACTATCTCGACATGCTAGATAGTTGAAAGTACTCTCGCGATGGTTCGGAAACTTTCGCTCCTACTGTCGCCGTAAACACAATTCAAAATAGTAAAGGGCGATAGCGCGTTTCTCTTCTCGACAACATTTCATTCATCCAACACGTGTTCAATTTTTTTGGTAATTAACTATGCAACAAATTCGTTCAGAGA
The DNA here is from genome assembly GCA_030704885.1 of Cynegetis impunctata. Taxonomy (NCBI): domain Eukaryota; kingdom Metazoa; phylum Arthropoda; class Insecta; order Coleoptera; family Coccinellidae; genus Cynegetis; species Cynegetis impunctata. The sequence continues at coordinate 964,485 of JARQZK010002891.1, forward strand.
TTTTGATATAAAATGGGGAAACGGTTTGATAAACTGAAACTTTTAGAGGAATACCAAAGGTTTCTATGTTTGTACTTTGCTAAGCAATGGATGAAACATTCCCTCTCTCATTCGTAAATAATTAAAAAAACTTCTTGGATCTTCCAAGACTAGTTTCCTCATTAGTGTTTGGGAAGCACTTTGGATCTACTTTCTCACTCATTTTTTCTTGGCCTTTCTGTCTTTCCTACATTTTTTAAAATAATTTTACCAACAACAGCAGCAAGTAGCTCAGTGTCCGCCATATTACTAGTTATTGCTACTATCACAATAATCTTTACGTGTAGACATCAAACTTTCATGAGACCACTATTGAGTTGACTATCATGAGCGTTTATTTTGCTTTCTTACAACTGTGTTCTTGTCGAATGATGAATAGTGACTGAATATATTATAGCATTTTACAAACTAAGAAATATGGGTTTCATGGTTTTCCCGTCGGAGCCTGGTTGTTGAAATAATCCCTTTGTGAGGCTACAATAATTACCTACCCCACTGTTGGAATTCATCCCATTAAAGAGTAATTATATTGAACAGTGATATAATGAATGTCTCAGGGGATGAACTACCAGGAAACGTAAAAATAACTATACAACATGGTGTTTCAACGAGTTCTTAAACTTCGAACTGAACAGGTAAACTGAAAAGAGATTAAGAGTGATTTTCGAGAGAAATTGCATAAGAAGTGAGTCACTTCATCAGTAATGCTCAAAGGCATGCAACTACACCAAGTGTGAAATATCGAAGAGGTGTGTCACTGCAGCTTCATGGGTCTTTTTGAACTCGTGCGTGAATACCGATAACAATGAAACACCTTGTAGCGTCATCCGGATCTTTTTCATCCTTTATATTCATTGCACTTTGAGTTTTACGAATGAAAAACAGCTGAGAAGAGAAAACAAATTTTGAATTAGAAACTTTCATTTCGAACTGAAATTATATTTTGATTTAAAAATATCTATAATCAAAAATTACTGACATACGCATAGCAAGAAGTCCCTACATCAAAGTTTGCCTTATACATGTATTTGTAGAATAAATTCAATCAATCAAAGAAAAAATTATGTGTCGAATTTGATAGTAAAAGCAAATTCATTTTCTGAACTAAATTTCTACCAGCCTTGCGAGTCAATCTACTTGGCTGTTAAGTTAAGAAGATACTATATCTCCTCGTTGCCTATAGTTTCTGACAGTTACTGAGTGTAACAAAGAAATTAATCAATCGGTTTCTTTTAAAAATTTAATAATATCACAAAATAGTCAATATGGAACCTCTAAAATTTTCTGAGGGTATCTAGTAGTTTTGATACATTTCGAAGCTAAATTTTCATGGAAATATACGTTAATTTTCATTTCAGGGGCGTAGAAACCTGAATAAGTCATGCGATATAATGGGATGGCAAATCGCCTCGAATAACCTCTTACACCCAAATGTCAACTCCACTTGCTATAGTGCTCTCTGCTATCACAGGAGAATACGAAACCGAGTCATGGTGATATAACCCTTCTATCGAGTTTAAAAATCAACATCCTAATAGGAAGCTTGCTTTGCGTTGGCTAGCATTTTAGAACTAAGGAGAAAATCCCCTAGAAATGATTCGTGAATAAACATACAAAACGTGTCCCAGTTTCCAGTGGCCTGCAGACCTTTTTCTATAGCGGCGGAAAAAAGAGGGGCAGGTTGAACAATCCCCGGAGTAATCAGGGCGGTAGTCTGGATGGTACTCCAAGAAGATCATGACAAAGAATGGGGCAGGTTATAAAAAAAAAATATATATATATATAATACTAGAAATTTGTCATCAAACGAGAAAATGATCTAGATGGAGGTGGATATATCGAGGATGAAATGAGATATAATTGTGCTAAGCGAAGTAAGAAGAAGAAGGAAACAACAAGTGCCTCTTAGATCAGATTATGTTATTCACTACAATGGTACTCATAAAAGATGGGCAGTAAATGAAAAAGTCATTAAGGATATTACACAACTCACTGACATTAGCATCAGAGTAGTATACCCAATCTAAAAACTCAATAGTAGATACCCTTTAAAGATTATACAAGTATACGCTTCGAACACGTAAAATTGAGAAGAATAAATGGAAAAATTCTATGACGACGTACAAAATATATCAAGAAACACCCGTAAAGTTCAACATTATAATGAATTATATCGATGAAAAGCTCGAAACGTGACAAGAAAACTATGGGACCGAAATGAAAGAGAAAACCTATTCTGCAAATTTTCACTATAGTACAATATATTCAATGGACTTCTTCTGTAAAAGTTCTTCCAAAAATAGTGGACGTGGATAAGTTCAGGTGGCGCTACCAAAAGTGAGATAATACAATGATAGGCAGTCGGTCCTTAAGGATGTCTCAGATACTTTTTTGAAAATGTTTATTTTTTATTTTTTCAAAATCTATTTCTTACAGGCTGATTTTTTCAAACGATTGTTTTTTATTAATCTTGTATGAAAATACTACGCCATATTCCGACGGTTCAAAATACCCGCCATATCCCCTTAAACATGTGATTTTTTAAAATTCGAAAAACTATTTCTTTCAGTATGGCAGTTAAATCGTTGTCAGTTTATGATACATTGAGACAAAATTATATTCGCCATACTTCTAGTGCAGTACAAAAGTGAAGCTATACTTGAAAAATGGTATTTTGTGACTGTTTTTAAAACACACCTATAGAAGCCGTTAAATTACTTTTTACAGTATGGCATGAATGAATGATTGTTCCAATACTATTATAAGTTAAAAAAAATACGCCATACTGTGACCTTGGTACGAAAGACCGTGATACGCACGCTGCGATGTAGAAAAAATGAATAAATAAAACGATTTTTTACAGTATGGAATTTAAATTTCGGAGTACTATATAGCCTAAAATAACGGAACGATTTAATGATAAATGTAATTTCATGGAACCCTGATTACTATCTACGGAATCACCTTTACTGATCGCCGATCTATAGCAAATCCAAGGTCCAATAAAACGTAGAGAGCATTGTACTAGTTACATCAATGATATTGAGTGGTTAAAACTGAGGAACAGACGCGTTGTTCACCTGACTTTTTTAATACATAAAATTACTGAGTCTTGTGAGTCATTCTATCTATTTGAAAAACTTAAATTTAGAACTGAATGTCATAGTGTTAATATTAGGGGAATTTCAGGCCAACTCACAATTCCTAAGCATAATACCTCATTTTTCGAACGTTCCTTCTCATATAATTGTGCTCAGTTATACAATGATATTCCGCAGAGCATTAAGGATAAGCGTGCAGGCTTCAAATATTATGTTAAAGAATATATCTTGCAATATCAAATGGACAACAGATAACCAAGTGTTAAAGTGATGTTTTAATTTTTTGTTTATATTGTTTTATTTATATTTAATTGTTTATATATTTTGTAAGTGGATCTGTCGAGTATATTACAAATAGGTGAGGTATACTATGGTCCTCAGTTAAGTGGAGAAGATTTTAGCTTGACTTCGCTGAGGTTAAAATAAAATCCTTTATTATTATTTTTTTTACGTCCGTGTGAGAGGAAAAATCTTTTATAGACTACCCTGAGAGTATCCCGCACGCATTCTCAGGTTGTGTGAGACTCCGGATGTTGCTGGTTACTCACTAAAAAACTTCTCACACATTCCTTGGAGTAGTTCTTCATCCTGCCCTTACAGCGTTCCTTAATAAAAGAAATGAGCTGCAAGCGGCCTCTATAGTTCATGGGACCTGATGACTCGAAGTAACCCGAGCAACACTGCTTTCTGCATTCTGTTCAATAATTTTCAGTTCTGTCACATAGTTAGCTCTCATTCCGCCTATGATTAGTACGACCATCCTAACTTTATGCCCTGGGTATAGTGTCCTCAGCTCGAATATGAAATCTCTGTATTTTTCCCTTTTCTGTTCTTCTTTCATCACCACATTATTTTCGGCTGGGGACGAAAACTCGACAATAAACAATTCTCTGAGCTCTTTGTCCAGTAGGACTATATCTGGCTTTATTGCGTGGATCTGCCGAGTTGTTGGAAAAGCATAGTTCCAGTATATGCGAGCTCTATCGTTCTCAACAACAGCTTCAATTTCTAGTGGAACATATAGTAGCACTGGTTCTTTGTCTATACCATTAACTTCTCTCTAATGGAAGTAGAGAATTCGGAGCGCCCCTTTATGTCTTTCTATATACCCTGATGGAGCATGGACTCTGCAATCAGACAGGATGTGCATAAGAGTTTCCTGCTGACTATGGCATGCTCTGCAAGTTGTTGAGGTGTCCACTTTCATTATGTTCTTTTTATACCATCTTGTATTTATCACTCCATCTTGACAAGCCATAACAAATCCCTCCGTTTCCGACTTAAGCTCAGCTGACTTCAAAAAGGCAAAGGATAATTCTTCCGACAGGCCCTGTTCTTCCAAATTCCTGTGATATTTGGAGTGCAGATTTTTACTCATATGATCTTCGAGTAGTGTCTTCAGTTGTGCCTGTCTTATCTGCCTACCCAGTCTTCTTTGTTCGGCCGACGTGGTCAGCGTTCCTGCTAGCTCAGGCTCAATTGATATGCCGGTCATATTGAGCTTTTCCAAGGTTCTCCGTCCAGCTCTGAATAGGAACGCTCCTTGATTCCTGATTACATGATGAGCTACCATTTTTAGAAGCGGGTCTTCACTTCTCAATATCCTTATTGCCATTTCCAAGGATTGCTGATGGTGTTGGTATTCCAAACTTTGCAAACCCCTGCCTCCCTGCGTTCGAGGAAAGTATATTCTCTGTTTCGAGCAATTGGGATGCAGGCTCCGATTACTTTTCTTGTGGATCTGTCGAGATCGAGAATTTCATTTACCGTCCAGTTAACCACCCCGAAAGAGTAGATGACTATCGGGACTGCCAAGCTGTTTGTAGCAGAAACCTTGTTTTTACCGGACAGCTGTGATTTCCATATATCTCTGAGCTTCTTTTCGTATCTGGCTGTTAAGGCATCCTTGATTTTGGTTGTCTCCAGAGCACCCTTCTGTTGCATTCCAAAAAATTTGTAAGTTTCTTGATCTTCAAGATGACGAATGATATTTCCTCCTTCTAATTCGATATTGTCTCCTGCTTCTTCAGTTCTCCCTTTGCTTAAATGAAAGACAGCATATTTGTCCAACCCGAATGACATTCCTATTGCTGCAGTGTATTCAGCAACGATATTCAGCAAATGTTGCAGAAATGCCTCGGAAGGAGCGTAAAGCTTTAAATCGTCCATGTACAGAAGATGTACTCTTCTGCCTGGTGGCCCGGCCTTGTACCCTTTTCTGCTAGCCCTCAACTTAACAGTTAAGGGTAGAAGTGTTAGTCCTTTATTATTATTATTATTATTAAAAACTTAAATCCGACACCTTTCTCCAGTGCCGTTGTTGTATTATTTGGTTAATTCCTATAGTATATTATTTCACAAAATAATTCGGTGATCATTCACATCTTATCGTTTATGAGGAAAATTGTATGATATCTTAGAAAATTTACTCCCTAATAATATTTTCAGTTATGTTCAGATTCATGGAAGTTTGCTGACGTTTCCAACGAAGGAAAACTATAACAAAATTTTATAATGAAAAAGAAGATATTATTTTGAACATATTTTAAATGGAAGGTAAAACTCTAGAATTAGTAAGACCAAAACTTCTTGGTCATTTGAAGTATACAAATAAACTTAAACATATGAAGTCTCGTAAGCTTCATTCCAAAGAAAACAAACATCCTTGCAATTGAAATCAGAGAATTTCACTTATAACAAAAAATTAACATAGATTTCATGAATGGTCTTCAATAATTGATTATACGTGTCTATGTGAATTACAGTGTATTTCCGTAATGTAGTTCGTACATTGCCAGAAAAAATAAAAAAATATTCCTAAAGAAAATTTTGAATACTGAGTTTGTAGAAGTAATTCAATTAGATAATTTCATAGATATTCGCATATATTTCTTTTACATTATTAGGTAAGTTTCAGTAGGTTCAATTGTTCTTTGTCTGTGAGATATGTTCATATTTTCATGAATTCTTTATGTGCCATCATATTTCAACTATCTTGATATATTCTGAAAAAAATAAGTTCGGATAAATGCAATAAATTATGAAATAATATTATTGCTCTTTTCATTTATATCGATGAAAAACATGATGGATGATATGGCTATCGATCATACTACTCACGAACTTTATCGTGTTTCTGTTATTTGTGAGCTAAGAAAAACTAATTACGCTAATTGATTCTCTTTGAGAAATTATTTGTTTGTTGAAGTATGAAAGGGTAAGTTTCACATGCCATTTTCATTAGTTGCAATGACTTTCACTTTTTATCAATCTATTTCTAATTAGAACTTTAATTTATTCAATTTGAAAACCCCCGCCTATACTTTTTTCATTTTCATGAATTCTATTCATTTCAGTGAATATAGTAATGAATCTAAATGTATGCAGTCTTATCAAGCTACAACAATACAATATGAAAATACTTTACTTTTTCGTGTAGAGTATCTTAGCAACCCATAGATCATTATACAAACAAGGTTAGCTAAATGTTTCTCTACTAATATATCTAATGAAACTACTATTCAACCAACCATAACAGTTAGATATAAGGCACTTTAGTTCTCTCAACCTAAAGCGTTACTTTTCAGAACTATTGAAAAAAGGCAATTATTCAAAATTTCATATTTTTTATATTTTTGTTCGACGATTCGATATGAAGCTTTATTCCTCATTAGCGACATTGATGAACTATTTTTTTATGGAAATTCCTTTCAAATAAACAGAAATAAAAATGCTTTTCGTCTATTTCCACGCAATGTATTTAAATTATATGTACAACCGGTTTCGACTATCACGTCATTATCAAGTAAATGAAGACTTAAAAAAAAAAGAAAACACACGTGTTTCATTCCTCCCTGAAGTATTTGTCAGGGAGGCGGGCAGCTTCAATTTGGGATTAACTCCTTCAGCCAGATTAGTGCATTAAGGTTAGGTGAGAGGGGATATTTATGGAACATAGTAAGTGTGGGTAGGGTTCAGAGGATTAATACTGGCTCAGCATTCGCCTTGTAAGTTTTCAAGCAGTGACTTACATTACCATGAGAAAACCTCTGAAAAAAAAACTCATGGCAGACCAGTCGGCCCCGGGGTTTGAACCCGAGACCTCCCAAATATTAGCCAGTGTACCTAACGTACTCGACTTACTAGCTTGGTGAATGAGGTGAAACTATTTATATGTAACCCTTAAAGATTTAGGAGTGGAGAGGAGTTCAGGTCCAATTGGTTGTTTACACTTTGGAATTCTGGGTATTTTCCTAAAATTGTTAAGTTCAAAACTTTCCAACAGATTCATTGTGGTTCCTTCATTGCAAATATGTAGAATTTTGAGATCTTTTATTGTCATTTTATGCCTTGTAGTTTTTATATGTTCAAATATCGCAGATTTACTATCGGAAGAAATAGGTTCTTTAAAATGAGATTCAAAATTTCGTCCGGTTTGTTCAACGTGTGGGACATTCACCACATTCAATTCTATACACCCCAGATTTTTTATATCTTCTTTCTGGATTTTCCATTATGGAGTCGGTTTTAAAAATGTATAGGAATATTATTATTTGAAGCTATTTGTTTTATTGTATCAATTTGAATTTGAAATCAGAATAGAGATTTCAATATAGAAATTAATCCAATAAAACAAATAGCTCTAAATAATAATATTCCTATACATTTTTTAAACCGAATTATCAATCGTAAAGAGCAAAAACAAACTTCCCGGTTACTATACTCTATAATGGAAAATCCAGAAAGAAGATATGCTAGTATAAAATAAGTATATTGATCAATTATCAAAAAATATTTCCGACTATTTTTCAAAATTTGATATAATAACATGATTTTCAAGTGGGTTAAACCTAAGCAAACTATTATTTAATGCCAAACAAAAAACAGACAAATATAAAAAATCTGGGGTGTATAGAATTGAATGTGGTGAATTTCCAATTACAGTAAATATCAATTACCTCACCTCATAGTCGAAGGGAAAATCGAGGGCAAGCGTGATGTAGGAAGAAAACAAATGTCTTGGCTAAGGAATATTCGAGAATGGACGGGGCTCAGGTCAATCGGAGAACTTATTCATACCGCTTCAGATAGGGACAGATACAGACATATAATCGCTAACGTCCAATAGTGGACAGGCAGCCAAAGAAGAAAAAGAATTTCCAACAGCGTACGTTGAAAAAACCGGACGAAATTTTGAATCTCGTTTTGAAGAACATATTTCTTCCGATAGTAAATCTAGGCCAAGCTACAGAGATTTAGAGTGAGCATTTTGTGCAAAAAGTGTTAGAAGAAAACCAGCTCCGCAATTGTTTGTCAAATAGTTCCACATGATATAGTGATATGTTTTTCACTCGACTTTATTATTTATGTCTTTGTTATTAACAATTTTATGCAAAAAATCGCGTTTTTTTCAGTTTTTTGCTTATAAAATTGAAACTATCAGAGTAATCGTGATAGTATCAATAGACTTATTGTAAAAAATGAAAAGACGAAAAAAATGAGAGGTCGGACGACTCGATCAGACCCTCAGTCTAAGGGAAAATTGGAAAAAACCGGCCAAAATGCAGTTTATTCAAAAGTTCATAACTCTGTTATTTTTTGAGTTGTAGCGTAGATCCTCCGGCCAGTATTAGCTATTGATATGAACTTCATTTGTGCGAAGATCAGGAACTGTCCGATGCATAGTTTTTGTTCTGTGGCCATTTGATTATGTTACTATGCAATTTTCCAGCAGACCTGAATGCGACAGGTATGGTCCGATTTCAATTTACTAAAAAGATTTTGAAAATAGAAATCTCATAGTTCAAAACGTTCATCTTGGTTTTTCATAAAAACGCTGAGAAATATGTTAAAAATAAAGCTGAACATGACAAAAAACGGCCGAGCGCGTGAGAGTAGTTGAAGAGTTATTATCTGACAACGTTTAGAAATTACTGTCACGTTCAAAATGCCGACGCTTTCGAATGTCATACTTCTCCTTGCCTGCTGCTCTACCCCCACTCTTCAACTTCTTACGCGCTCGGCCGTTTTTCCTCATGTTCAGCTTTATTTTTAACAGATTTCTCAGCGTTTTTATGGAAAACCAAGATGAACGTTTTGAACTATGAGAATTCGTCTTTCAAAATCTTTTGAGTAAACTGAAATCAGACCATATCTGTCGCATTCAGGTCTGCTGGAAAATTGCATAGTAACATAATCAAATGGCCACACATCAAAAACTATGCATCGGACAGTTCCTGCTCTTCGCACAAATGAAGTTTATATTGATAAATAACACTAACCGGAGGATCGACGCTACAACTCAAAAAATAACCGAGTTATGAACTTTTGAAAAAACTGCATTTTGGACGGTTTTTTCCAATTTTCCCTTAGACTAAGTGTCTGATCGAGTCGTCCGACCTCTCATTTTTTTCGTCTTTTCATTTTCTACAATAAATCTATTGACACCATCACGATTACTCTGATAGTTTCAATTTTATAAGCAAAAAACTAATTTTTTTGAATAAAATTGTTAATAACAAAGACAGAAATAATAAAGTCGAGTGAAAAACATATCACTATATCATGTGGAGCTATTTTACACACAATGGCGGAGCTGGTTTTCTTCTAACACTTTTTACATGAAAAAATCTCTGTAGCTTGGCCTAATCTGCGATATTCGAACATATAAAAACTACAAGGCATACAATCACAATAAAAGATCCCAAAATTCTACATATTTGCAATAAAGGAACCACAATGAATCTGTTGGAAAGTTTGGAAATTAACAATCTTAGGAAAAACCCACAATTTCAAACTGTAAACAACCAATTACACCTAAACTCCTCTCCACTCCTAAATCTTTGAGGGTTAGATATAAATAGTTTTACCTGATATGTCTTCATTTACTTGACAATGACGTGATAGTCGAAACCGGTTGTACCTATAATTTAAATAGGTACATTGTGTGGAAATTGACGGAAAGCATTTCTATTTCTGTTTATTTATTCCTAATGCAGTATAACATATAGCATATTTCACTATTTTTTTAAAAGAATCAGTTTCAATAAATAGAAAACTCAAGTTGAAATTCAACAAAGTTTAAGAGCAAAATAACTGATGTAGGGGAGACCGGGTACAAAAGTAACGGCGGGTCGAAAGTAACAAATGCTCTGTAGGTTTAAAGAATTGTCAAAACACCACTTAGCTGCTGTCAGGTGATAGCCAGTGGTGCCACCTTCAGTTGCATTCAATCGCCGCTCGCGCCACGCACTGTTAGATCGTGTGAGAGGACGCTACGTGATTTCACAAATCGAAAGTAAATTTTTTGACGTTTACTTATTTAATGTTTATGTAGTATTGAAGGGATGATATTAATCTGAATATTTGCATATAGATACTCAATTAGATTGATTTTGCAGTGCTTAAATTCGTTTTTGTCTAGCATGTTCCGTTTCAAGGTTATCTTTCATGTTCTAACAAAAATGCTGTGGGGTACAAAAGTAACGCAGCCCTATGGGTACATAAGAAACATGTTACTTTTGTCCCCGTATTAATTTACTCTAAGTAAACTTTTTATGTGTGTGTGTTTATTTCAACAAAATGTTGCGACAACGCATAAGAACCACCTCACGAATAACAACTAACATGGAAGTCTATCGAAAAGCGGCTGAAGAGCATTTTAATGATGGTGAAAAAATTAGAGGCAAGGCAAAAAAAATTGAATGTCTGCCATGTTACATTGCATAGATATATAAAAAAAAATTAAGCTAGAAATACTAGCGCAGTTGTAGACAAGGAAAATAAATTTGACGACGAAGATTGCTTCTACCTCGTTTGTTTAGAAAATTTTAGCAATAGTCGACTGAATGAGCAAAGTTTACATTGTTTCGAATGCAAAATGTGGTCTCATAGATACTGAATGCGTCAATGAATTATGTGTGCCATAATTGCGAGTCTGAATAGAGATGACTGACACTGAATCTTCCAATAAATATTTGTTTGATTAAATATGTCATATCACATTCATTACAAACCCCTTTGCCCTGTTACTTTCGACCCACAACGTGTTACTTTTGGCCCGCCAACGTAGTCGAAAGTAACAAATGACAAATTTTTTAAAAGTTTCTGTGATTCATGCAAAATACACAATAATAAGGTAATTTAAGGTGCTAATGTATAGAACATAAACGGAATTTATGTATCGCTATATCAATTTCATCGAAATGATAATACCTAACGAGAAACCAAGGCGAAAGTACAAAATGTTACTTTTGTACCCGGTCTCCCCTACATTGAATGCACAGTTCATTATTTTTCACTTGGCTATTGCGAAACGAAAGTTCAAAAGCTGATGTTACGGACCTTAAATCAAATATTCGGCATTCATTCTTATTGAACACTATCTTAGGTAACATCTAATACGAAAATATAGTTTGTACCGATTAAATTGATTGAAATTTTATATGATTGAGTTTAGATATCGAGAAAGCAAGTTTTTCTTTGAATCATGAATTCAAAGGCAATTTTGATGTGGCTGATTTACCTCAGACGAGAGGTTCCCAAACTTTTCAAAATAGCGAAACCCTTTTCAAATTAAAATTATTTCACTGCGCCCGACCCTAATACGATGGTTTATTATTATTAACGTTGATTTCCCATCTCTACTTGCTTTTCATTACAGTGGCCACCGAAAACCAAGTTTCGCACAGATAGGTCTTCGGAAATGAAACCAAAATCTACTGAGTCTTTTCACTCATCAGGAAGTGGTATTCATCTTTCAATGAAATCCAAAATTCGTACAATTCCATGTTGCCAAATTTGTGTTTTAGAATATTATCACAAGATAGATCTATGAGATTTTCTTCCTCAGTAGAAGTAAATTCGATATGGCACTAGTGTTTAATGAAATTTTGAAAGTATTTCTCAAAACAGATAATTAGTTGTAATAATAACCTTCAAATATGGTTTTCATATTTAGAGTACCTAATAGATCATTTTAGGATGACGTCACAACAGATCCGCCATGTTGCTTGGTGGGCAGACAAAACATTTCGGCCTATGTATACAGTGTAAAAGTCGTTACGGAGTTTTCAATATATTATTAAAATGCCACAGTTTTGTTATGTTGTTAAGTGTTCAATGAGATCGAAAAGAGACCAAGTTCGATTCTTCAGGATTCCCACCGCGCTCAAAGACAGTGGAGACTATTTAAATGCCTTGTCAAAACAACGACGTGACTTATGGGTTAGGGCTTTAAAAAGGGGTCCTCTGAGCGAAAGTATGCTGAGAAATGCTAGAATTTGTTCAAGACATTTCCTATTGGGTGAGTATTTCGATTATAATTGAGTTTGGTTCCTTGATTTTTCAAAATAATATCCTAAAAAAAGGTACAAAAAGAACAACAGAACAATTATGCACAAAGCTAAATGAAAGTAATGCTCTCTTATATTTAGGACAACCAGCCCCACTAGAGAATAAGAATAACCTAGATTGGATACCCACTCAAAACATGGGATATATAGTTAGTGAAAAAAAAGATGTACAGTCCCTGAATCGACAAGAAAGAAGTACAGCGAGGTCAGAAAAAAGATTCAAAATGGTTAGTAAGTAGCTCTTTATTTTCATGATAAAGTAACACTTATTCTTGTTTCAGGATTTCTCACAATCAGGAGCTTCTACAAGTAGTCATTCCGCGGCAGATTCTGAAATGCTTCCTCTTCAAGAATCGGCTCTCGATCTTCCTCAGGAAATGGATGGAATGGAAGAAATATGTTCTGGTGTTTCAGTACAAACAGAGTTGGACATAGATAGTTTGAATAGACTTTTCAACGATCTAGCTTTTGCCAATGAAAAAATCAATAAGTTACAGGGAAAATTGGAGAAATCAAATTTGTCTGAAGAATATTTTGTAAATGATCATGTGAAGGTAGCCTATTTCACAGGCTTTCCAAAAGCCGAGATGTTATTTATAGTATTCAGTAGAGTATCGCATCACCTATCTACTAAAAGTGTTTTATCCCCATTTCAGCAATTTCTCTTGACATTGATGAAGCTACGTTTAAATTTACCATTCAAATATTTATCGTATAGATTTGGTATATCACCTGCAACTACATCAGACTTATTTTATAGATGTTTAGATTTTCTGTATTATAAATTCAGAGATCTGGTCTTATGGCCTGATCGAGAATTATTAAGAAAACAAGTACCACAATGTTTCAAAGACAATTTTGGAGATCGGGTAGCTGTCATTATAGATTGCTTTGAAATTTTTACAGAAACACCGTCTAATTTGTTAAATGCTTCTCGTTGTCGGTCAAATTATAAGCATCACCAGACTGTCAAATTTCTCATTGGAATAACTGCTCAAGGTGTTATATCATTTATCTCAGAAGCATGGGGTGGTAGGACAAGTGATAAACATTTAACAGAGAACTGTGGATTTTTAAATCTCATTTTGCCTGGAGATTTAGTTTTAGCTGATAGGGGATTTTTGATAAGATATTCTGTGGAAGCACTTGGTGCGCAGTTACAAATGCCAGTTTTTACAAAATTGAGTGATTTAGAAAGTACAAGAAATATTGCTCTCTACGAATTCATGTTGAAAGGGTGATAGGACTTTTGAAGAAAAAATATAAAATCTGTGAAGGGCCTATCTTGATGAGCATGTTGGTTGCATCCAAAAATGGTGTTAGTGCATTAGATGAAATTCTTGTAGTGTGCAGTGCTTTTTTAAATTTATGTCCATCACAGATTCCAATGAATTAGGTGTTCCATCCTGTATAAAACAGAGATGCTTTCCTTTGAAAATGAGACATGTGCATTCATGGTAAAACTTTTTGTATTTTGTATTCACGATTGACTGTTCTATTGTATGTTTATTTGTTCATTAAGGTATCAACATTTATGACAGTATTAGGAACAATTTGTAGTTCATTATTTGATTTTGTGACTTGTCTATAAATGATTTGTATTTCTGAAAATTAATAAATATTATTATATCATAAGCTGTACTCGAGCAGATTTCCTCGGAAATCTCTCGGGCGAGTAATGGAATCCTTTCCATCCTTCCCAACTCACATATTCCATTCACCCTTTCTTTTTTAATGCGCCGCGACGCAAAGAGATATACACTTGGGTCTTGAAATATAGACACAAGGAAGAGAACAGGTTCTAGTGCTGACCGCAGCACGAGAGTCCTAATCTAAGTGCTAGACTGGAGGTTTAGTAGGCAAACGCCCGGAAACCGAAGGAACAGAGGTGTGTTTAGTGGGTAGGCAATGTTGCATAGCAACAATTGAATCCCACACAGGCCGGGTTAGCAACCGGTATCGCTTTTGAATTTTTCACCTCGATTAAAAAAAAAATTAAATCATTTAGTTTTTTGTTAAAAATGAATAAATAATTTCATATTTACTGTTTTTAATTTGTCAACAACATTACATTGAAAATAAGAATAAGAAAAATATCTTTTTTTTTAAATAGCTTTAATATAAAAAAAAACCATTTATTGTCCAAACAGCTACAAGACTTACAAGAAATACAGTGTTTTAACGAATCATTCAGTAATCATAGAAAGTGTTATTGCAAGATTAATTATACTAAAAGAAAAAAACAACGAATGTATACACAAAACAAAATCACAATCTTTATGCTTTGTTACATACATTTGTAATTGTACCTGGTAAAAATACATATGATTCCGATCTAATGAAAATTATCCATCGTTATCTTAGGTATTTCGCCTGACAATGTCTCGTAATCGTTTTCAATTTCTGCTACAATTTATTCGTTTTGATGACAAATTGACGTGAAATGAACGCAAAGTTTATGATAAGCTAGCATCCATTCGCGAGATATTTGAAATATTCATATTGTCAACAACATTATTCAGTAGGAGAATACGTCACAATAGACGAAATGCTCCCAGCATTCAGAGGAAGGTGCCATTTTCGGCAGTATATTTTTAAAGTGTTAACAAATTACATAGGAAGTGTTCAGTTAATTAGCACCATTACTACGAAAATATTGTAATGATTTTAGTTTTTGACGATGTTTTCAATAAAACATTGGATAAACTTAGCTTTTCGTATTTTCTTATACCCAAAATGACGGAGGCGTCTCTCAAACACCGCGCGGGCTGTTAACAAATTACATAGGAAGTGTTCAGTTAATTAGCACCATTACTACGAAAATATTGTGATGATTTTAGATTTTGACGATGTTTTCAATAAAACATTGGATAAACTTAGCTTTTCATATTTTCTTATGCCCAAAATGACGGTCAAACACCGCGCGGGCACTTATGTTATGAACCGTAACGCGGTTACCGGAGGGTTAAGCTAAATAAATGAAGGGTTCACTACTACCATCATAAAATTATTGTAGAGAATATCAAATAATATGGAATTCCGTACATCTGTTTATTCATTTAATAAATTGAATGAGTTATTTTTATTATATTTATGGAATTAATTATATTTAGAAATTGAACCAATTGGTTGAATTTCCACCAAAATCGGCAAAATGCGCTCCAAAAATAATATAAAAATATCCTTCAAACCTTCACTAAAATTTCTCAATTATTTTTTAATGTTAAAGATATGACTATACCTACAATTTACTAATATTTGTAGAAGCTATTAAATTCCTTCAGATAAACATAAACAATAAACAAAACTCAAATTTTGTGAAGCAGTTTCTAGATTCAGGTCACACATTTCCTGACATAAACAATATGAAAATTGTACATAAGTACAACTCGAAAAACTTCATATTTTATAATATATAGAATAGGTACCATAATATAATAAAAATATCTCACTCAATTTGTAATTTGACCAAATAGATATACGAAATTCCTGATTATTTGATATTATCTAGAATAACTTATTTACCTTAGAATATGAAATTCTCAGTATTAATAATCTTCCCAACTTTTCATTTGTATGCCTGTCTTCTATTATCAAAAGTGTACAATGCCAAAAATATTCATTTACCTAAAAATTTAGTAGTACTACGAAACTCCATACGCAAACATTAAAATAAAAATAGTGACAAAAAACTATTGTTTCTCATTTATAGCTAAAATTTTATTGGTTGTTACACTTCAATAGATGAAGTGAGTACCTCGAAATATTTTTCATGTTTAGTAGGAACACATTTGATGAAGATCAAAGATACATTATTGACTGTAAGTTCGTGGATATCTTCCATATAATTTAACATTTCCTTTCATTATTTTCATCAGATATATAATTATATCTTGTCTACCCTCTCCTGCTTCAACACCTCGATCGAAGTTTAGAAATTTTGTATTTTGTAGGTAAATATTGAAGATATTTTATGAAAAGATACTATTGATATCAATTTACACGAATTTTCCAACTTGGATGCTTGACGCGTTTTGTAGTGCTAATTCTTCGTCAGATGCTGGTAGATAGGGTACTACTTATGAGTTACTATCTCCCCTTGGAGAAAAGGGCCTTAGTACTTGAATTTATTGATGTTTAAAGATTCTAGGAAATTCAAATTTAGGCCGTTATTCTACCTATTCAATTCCGAATTTAATTAGTGGTTCTAATTATATATATATATATATATATATATATATATATATATATATATATATATATAATAATATATATATATATATATATATATATATATATATATATATATATATATATATATATATATATATATATATATATATATATATATATATATATATATATATATATATATATATATATATATATATATATATATATATATATATATATAAATATATATATATATATATATTTGAGTTAGGTTTTCTTGCACTGTATAATACTATCTTTGGGTTTCTTGTTCTTGAGTTTTTAGTGCTTATTGAAATATAAATGAAAGTATCTGTTATTAAAAATTTTTCGTTTACTTCTTAGACATACGCGTGTTTCTGTCTGGTTTGACCTTTTTCAATGTCTTCAACTTTGTACTACAAATTAATATAAACATTACAGCTCCATTGCTTAAAAGATAATAGATTGTTACCTATCTTATATATAATTATGTTCTTTAATAAATTTTAATATCACATTCCAGATTGATTGACCGAACAGGTTATCTTATTTATTATGATTTTGGTGTTTTGTGATCATGTCTTTTTCTTTTGTTTTGAATTCAGGTCTTTGTTCTCTTGCTTGTCTATAATTGTGAGTGCCTAACACGAACCTAACACATATCACTCACAACTACAGACAAGCAAGAGAACAAAGACCTGAATTCAAAACAAAAGAAAAAGACATGATCACAGAACACCAAAATCATAATAAATAAGATAACCTGTTCGGTCAATCAATCTGGAATGTATTATTAAAATTTATTAAAGAACATAATTATATATAAGATAGGTAAGAATCTATTATCTTTTAAGCAATGAAGCTGTAATGTTTATATTAATTTGTAGTACAAAGTTGAAGACATTGAAAAAGGTCAAACCAGACCGAAACACGTGTATGTCTAAGAAGTAAACGAAAAATTTTTAATAACAGATACTTTCATCTATATTTCAATAAGCACTAAAAACTCAAGAACAAGAAACCCAAAAATAAATATGTATATATATATATATATATATATATATATATATATATATATATATATATATATATATATATATATATATATATATATATATATATATATATATATATATATATATATATATATATATATATATATATATATATATATATATATATATAAATATATATATATATATATATATATATATATATATATATATATATATATATATATATATATATATATATATATATATATAGATATATATATATATATATAACAACCTATATATTTCTAAATTTATTCGTACCACCTTAAGGGTAGCTTCAAGATCAACTATTAATGAGCTAACAATGCACATTCAACAGATATATTGCATTTTACTTGTTCACATTCCATAGTTACGTCCCCTTCTTTTTGTGATGAAATAATAAGTCTGACACAATCATCTACATATCAATACTAGATAATTGTATATGAACGCTCAACGAAGCTTTCAGGTTCGAAACTGCCGTCACATATTTTACAACACAACTTGTTTGATGAATTTTCAGATAGTAAAATTCATTAATTTTAATTTAAAACGAAATATATAAATAGTACCAGTTGATAAGTTGAGATTTTTATTTATGTTCCCCTTTTTGATATATTTTTGAAAGTTTTTAGGATAAGTAACATTTCTAAAATATTTGTAAACGATCTCAATATACTTTTTTTTAGTTGAGAACAGAATTTTCTCTAGTTACTTTTTTATTTTTCTAATGTTTATTTCAAGAATAAATCACGTTTTTGACATCATGATTCGATAATCATTGCTTCAATGTTGTTGAAATTGTCGCCTTGTTTCATAGAGATAACTTTCAGGAACTATTCATAAAAACAATGCCATGAAAATAGTCGATTCTGTCAGATTTGTAGGCCTTCTCGTAGACAAAAATCTCAAATTTTCACAGCATGTTCATGTCTTAGCTAAAAAATTATCATCGACCTGTTTCGCCATTAAATCCATCTTAATTGAATTAGTTACGACATCTACAAGAATTGCCTATTTTGCATTGTTCGAATCTCATCTTCGTTATGGTCTTCCCTTCTGGGGTTCATGTAGTTCTTCATAACTTGACACCATTCTCAAATTGCAGAAGAAAGTAATTCGTTACATGTATGTTCTAAAAAAAAATAGGGCTCATTGCAAACCTTATTTCAACAAGAATAGAATTCTAATGCTTCCTGCTTTATATTTACTTGAATCTGTATGCTTGATTCTTAAGTATTTTCATGCCGTACCCTTGGTGCTACAGCACAGGTATTCCACTAGATCTTCGGGACATCATCATGTTCACCTCCCTTCCTCTGAATTAACAAAAAAGTCCATCATTTACCATGCAAAAAAAATTTACAGTCACGTTCTAGGTGAATTAAAATCTATAACTTCCTTGGCCAAATTTCGGAAACGAACAAAATCTCGTTTTCTTGATAGACCTTATTACTTAAGGCGCGTTTTCCTCCACTTTCGCCAGTCGCCGACGACTGCGACTGAGTAGCCGCGAGTCGCGACTGGTAGTAGCTGCGACCTATTCATTCAGGCGCGTTTTCCTCCACCTTCGCCAGTCGCCGACGACTGCGACTCGCTAGCATGCGTCAATCAGTATTTGTCCCTCGTTCTGGTCGTTCAGCACAAGAAAAATGAATATTTCAAAAAAATCATTAATTGCAATATTATTAAATTATCAAGTGCAGGAGGAAAATCTGCTTTTCATGTTAACGTTAGAATCTGAGAAACAAACAAGCGAAGAATTAGCAATGTTCCGAAATAGACGATTGGAAGGATTTCAGGCAATATTAATCCAGAACCACCTGACAGATAATGAAACAAAATTCAAAGAGTTTTTCCGAATTTCCCGGCATCAATGTAGCTACACAAACTAACTTTCGTCGACGAATTATCGCGGCACCCCTTCCGAATATGAGCAGCTACTCGCGACTGGACGAACGGCGACAGCAGCTGGTAGTAGCGACTGAGTAGCGGCTAGGAAAACAGGATGATTTAAAATGCGTTGGAGATGTCTTGACGAATTGATCGACGCTACTCAGTCGCAGTCGTCGGCAACTGGCGAAAGTGGAGGAAAACGCGCCTTTACTCTGTACTATTCAGTACGAGATTCAGTATATATCTAGAGTATTGATTGATAGATATGACCAAATTGAAAAGCACAGGCAGCAGATAAATTTTAAAAAAATTAAAATGATTTTGACACCTACTCTCGGTTTCGAAAAATGTTCTATTGTTAATGTTTTACATTATTTAGTTCTTACATTTTTCGCTTTTTCAATAAATTGTAGTTGTATAATTTTAAAGACAATGAAGCATATTTTATTTTGATTTGATTTGATTTGATCTTCTGATTCCCCTTTTATAACCGTATGAACTAATTGAATGGCAACCATGATGGTCTTTTGTAATTTGTGGTTAGCAAAAGATGGATCCAAGCATCATCAAGCTGTTGTCGGAAAAACGGAAGAAGTTGATTGTTCTAAGTTTTAGTTCTTTCTGTTCCAGATCGGCGATTTTGAAACAAATAACAATAGAATTAAATAAAACCGATGATGAGTTGTACATAGCAATTTTATGGTTCATACCATATCATCGAGAAGCTATTCAGTCGGAAAAAGTTAATTGAGTCAGCCTATAGCGCGCAATAATTAATTCTCATGACAAAAAGTGAATAGCGTCACGAGGTTTTATAACTAATTTACCACAAATCGTCCTCAGGTTCATCTAGCGATTCAGATATCTCGATGAAGTCTCTTTTCGTCACATTCTACAACCCAACGATCTCACCAAGACATAGCAATGAATAAATTGATATCAGTGTTACGGAACGGATCTACTTATAACTAAACAATAGTTCAAATTGTTTTCAGTCGTATTTTCCATGAAAATAATGTCTATTGGCGAACGTATATGGGTCATTCTACGATAAGAGGCCCCAAGTAGGTACATAGAGGATGCGGCCAAGGAAAAAAGTTGAAGTTTTTTGATTTAACACGTATATTACGACTTTAGTTTCTTCTAAGTGCACACTTATGTAAGGGCAAGTCAATTTATACATTTTTAGTTATTTTTTAGGTAGCCAGGGAAAATACATAAGGCAGGGTAAAGACATCAAGACTTTTTTGGTCAGAGGAAAGATTTGATGTGATAAAAATATTTTTAAAATTAACTTTTATGAAACATTTTTCTTAACTATATTATCTGAATTAGAAAATTAACTATCTTTAAATTAGTTTATACAAACATGTAATTATCCAAATTTTCTCTCCTGGTCATTCAGTACTACTCCTGGTAATAATCTCGCCAGGGGAAATGCAACTGGGGAGACATTTTCTTCATAAACTGAACTTTTTTTATTAACGCACGTTAATTTTGGATTAATATTATGTCACACGTTAACTATCACACTATTGTTGAACTCAAACAACTAATGCTAAGTAAATTAAGCATCTTATATAAATAGTACGACCTACCAGTGGAGAGACCCGTTCACCCTTCTAAAACAATTGCACCCCACTGTTGCGTCGCACCAATTAACATATAACTACCATTGAACCGGTTCTTTATTTGGTATTACTAAATTGTCGTCAATGAGTGCCATTGAGCGCTATTCACAAAATGGCCGTTTGGTATTTGTTTTGTTTTAGCGGATCGAAATTTGCCAGGGTAGATACACAAAAAAAGCGGGACAAAAGAAATGTTTAAAAATTATTAAAACTTTACAAATATTATTGTATTTTTTCTTCATAATACTTGAGTATACTTATTTGAATTTGTGTTAAATATAATTTAACTGGCAACTATACGAAAAAGAAGGTACCTATAGGTATAATGTCTACATCTTCAACCAAAAACGTCAAGGGGACAAGCCAGGGTAGAGACTTTTTCATGCTTTAATGAGTAATTCGAGAAAAATGTGCTTCAATTGGGTATTCAATCATGATATAATCGATGAACTACATTAAGATACTGCGATTTATTATATAAAATCACAAGATATAAGATATAAAAGGTATTTTATAACTATTGTTTGCCGTGCACATTACCTCTTATCGTAGAATGACCCATATAAGCAGTGCGCCCCTACCGTTGTCAAATATTACTAACGTATGGGCCATAGACTGCTTTGTTTACATCACTTTACGTGTGTTTTGTATGAGATGTAGTTGTGTTTAATTTCGTTTGGGTTCTTTCATAAACGTTTAGAAGAGATAAATCACTATTTTTGTGTATCCTGTTTTTCATCTTGGGCAAAAAATCCTGAATGTAGCTTACATTTCTTTCCGAAAGCTGGACAATCTAAAGTTGGGAAACAATGAACAAAAAATGGACAGAAGAAAAGTGTGGATTCATAACTTGAAGATTGAAAAAAGTGTATGAACATATGAGAGTTTGTTCTTTACAGTTTACTGAGAATAATTAATTTCCCTGTTGTAAGTTTGTGGGGTTTTCCATATAGAATTATTCCAATTGATGATGTGCAATTTTCAGCTTCGAAAACGTAGGGTTTTTGAAGTCCAATGCTGTTCCCACGAGAAAAACTTCCACTTGTATCCGAATATGAACCTGTGCCATCATACAGAGATAATTGTATTTTCTTTCATGTAACTACCAGAAATACTATTAAAATAATAATATTGAATAATCTTTATTTGCACAACCAAAATAACAATTTACCATAACATCAATAATATGAAATAATACTTGACTTTATAGCTAGGTGAAAATTAAAATATTCGATTATATAACCAGGAGAACAGACATTCTATCAAAAAAAAAACAGTTACTCTCTGAAGTGCACCGTACTTTTAGAAGAGCTGATACGTCAGGAAAATTAAAAAATATAATAATTCAATACGTACAAAATATTAAAGCAGAGTATTGATGTTAATTCTTCTTTTATTTCATGTTTTCTCTTTCAGTTTGAGCTGGTAAGTACTTAGTTTTGTCCAATATACTCAAAACCTCTTCAGTTAGTACTGAAAGTACCATGTTAGCTGTATTTTCTTGAAACTTTTGAAAGTTTTCTTACTTTTTAAATAAATAGGTGTTCTATCATACATCATTTTCATGATGAATACATAATTTCAACTTTAGGTGGGTAGGTTATCTACTGTTGAACAGAATATTGTACTCAATCGAAACACAATAACCCACTGGAAAATACGTCCAAAAAACACAAAAACTCGGTCTCAGGAACAAAGGGTATTAATAAAAATAAGATTATTAATAATCACGTCGTTATTTATGAATTGAGAAAACTGATGTGTGAATCATTTTAGAAGAATTTGAAGGAGCTGTTCAATATACAGGATGGCCCATGTACGTTTCTATTTTAAAAAACTGATTTTTGCTTCGAAAAAGTATTGAACCGTTAAAAAACTCCACAAAAATGAATTTTTTGGGAGAATTTTTACTGAGGGCGATATTTTAAGTCAATTATCAATGATTTAGTCGACATCGCAACCGAAAATTCAAAATTAAGTCTGAGATAAACTACCCAAATTTCAATAAAATCGAAGAACCCATCAAAAAGTTATATCAAATATATCAAATAAATACATATATATATATATATATATATATATATATATATATATATATATATATATATATATATATATATATATATATATATATATATATATATATATATATATATAAATATATATATATATATATATATAATATATATATATATATATATATATATATATTATATATATATATATATATATATATATATATATATATATATATATATATATATATATATATATATATATATATATATATTATATATATATATATATATATATATATATTTTTTTTTCGCAGATTGCGTTAGTGGGTTGAAATTGGTTTTATGTTGAAATACGTTCCTTGGTGGGTTTCAACTCACAAACAAACAAAAACGAAGCTACCTACTATCTACCAGTGAATACGATATTTCTGACTATACCTACTTCAATATCAGAGAACATTTACTGTGCTTTTAGTAGTACTTTCCCCGAAAATACTATTGCAGTGTATCGAAGGAAAGCAGTCAGATGCAGGAGAGTTTTTTATCCGTTTTAGACCTCCTAGACCACGATTTTCGAAAAAACTTTCATGTTCCTTCGTTGCTTCCAATTATTTTCCTCAAGCATGACGAATTTTTTTTCGATAAAATAAATTATAATATACTTTTTAATTCGGTTTGCTATACACGCGTAATTTTTCGAAATATAATTATCAATCCGTTAGACTCTCGACGAGATGCATTTGGGTCAAAAAATACGGCCTTAGTGTTGAAGCTCTGCTACTCACGAGTTTTTTTAATTTCTAGGTAGGTAAATGGACAAATGGTTCTCGAAATTTATTAGACCATCCAAACACAAACGTGACCCGAGAGGACAGATAAATCCCACCACGGAGGATCCCAAAGAATCGCTAGAAATCACCTCGAATCTCTCCGAAGACGAGCAACAAAAGGGTCGGCATCCCTTGAACATATCCCCTGTTTTGACTCGGCCTCACCTGTATTTTGTAAATGCCTTCGTTTAACGTCAAGGCTCGGTCAAAACATTCGTGGGCCGTACTGGGAGAATGGCGGCACCCCGCGGTTTCGAGTTGTGTGGTATTCCGTATCGTGTCAAAATCTCACTGTCAGCACGGGAATAAATGTCCGTTTGGTACTTTGTGTCCTTCTCTGTCGGTCAGCGCCAAAGTTACTTGTCCTTTCCTGTCTTTTCGAAATTATGTCTTTGAAAAATGATGCCAGTAAGTCGTATATCAGGTGAATTTGTAAAGTGGTGTTTCATTGGGGATGGTATTTTAATGGACAGTTTAGAAAGCGATAAATGAAACGAAAAATATGTTTAGACGGTTTGGAATTTCTTGTAATGGATATATTGGTCTGCGAAACTTGATCGGTTGTCTCTATTTTGAGGATATTGTGGGAAATACTTGGAATGAATTGGAATTGGATTTAATTGCAACGAAGTTTAGTTGCTTCTTCTCCTCCAATAAACGTTATGCAGTGCAACCTCAATATAACGAATCGGTAGGGAACAAATGAATATTTGTTATATCAAGTAATTCGTTAAACTGAGGTTTGTTGTATTGAGGTTAGGTTGGTCTAAAATTTGTAATAAAGAGGTAAAAAATTGTTTTATTCACCCCATCATTACCTACTCATCTTGTTATAGCGAACAACTTCTACAAATAAATGTTAACACATTTTTAACAAATAACTCTATGTATTTTCTATATAAATAATTCAAGGGGATTACGAAGAATTCATTTAATCGAGGAAGTCGTTATATCGAGGTACGTTATATTAAGGTTGCACTGTATTATGAGTTAAACGAAATATATAGTTTCAGAGAAGGTATATTTATATATATATATATATATATATATATATATATATATATAAAAAAAGTAGATAAATCGTGAGGATGCAGTCAAAAGTACTGGGCTGTTCTAAAGAAGGCTCTGTGTTATTATGTCAACGTTTCGAAAATTATTTATTTTCTTCTTCAAGACATCTACAAAAAAGGTTTACAATGCACAAATTTTCTTTTAAAAAAAACAAATAGGTTAAAAACATTACTCACTTAACTTGAGGTTAGTAGTGAAAAGTCAACATCAACAAAACACCTAAAAGTCATCCTTACTGAAGTGGATAACATCTATTAATAGTTTTAATCACTTATAAAATCAATTGACTGTAAAATTTTTTCAAAAAGGTTATAATATTTTCTTTCGGCAGACGAATTGCGGAAGGCATGCTTGTCTGTGAGAAGATTCAACCACAGAGTGAGAGGAAACAATTGAAAAATGAAAATTGACATCTCAAGGAAACAGGGTTACCAAGAGTCACACCAAAAACATGACCAATCAAAATTAACTGTTGTTTAGGGAAACTGGGGTGTCAAGTTCCAATTTCAAAATGTAATTATAAATATTACTCAGGTTGTTTAAATCAGTTTTCTTGTTCATACTGTTGGCGTCCCTCCCGATGAAAAACATCTCCTTGAAAAGTCTCTTTTGCAAATTATTCTCAGTACATAGTACTTCTACTTGATTATAGTCCATTAAATGTTTATTTTTGATTACATGTTCCGCAAGTGCACAGGTTGCCTTTTTTGTATTGCAATCACTTTTATGCGACGTTAAGCGTCCGGATAAAATTCTTGAAGTTTGCCCAATGTATGTCATGTCACATGTCTGACAAGGAATCCTATATACAACGTTGGATCTTTCTAATGTTTTTAAAGGTGTTTTAGTTTTGGAGCCCAGTACTTTTGACTGCATCCTCACGATTTATCTACTTTTTCTTTAACTAGTCAGTCAAGACTACCCTTCGCCTTAAATATATATATATATATATATATATATATATATATATATATATATATATTTTATATATATATATATATATATATATATATATATTATATATATATATATATATCTATATATATATATATATATATTCTTTCTAAATTTAGGGTATTCCGACTAAAAAAAGGGGCGTCTCCAATAACCAGTCAATCTGTACTAAAGGCTCTATATTTCGTCTACTATTGCAGACATCATCAGGAGCTAAGATACTACGACTTTAGCTGGTAACTCCAGAAAAAAACAAGGCTCTCTCCACATTGTTTTGTTTGTAATACAATGACATGTTGACTTTGGCTACACAAAAGGTACAATCTATAATAAAAATTGGAAGAAAAAGATTCCCCAACATCTAAGATCTTACTTCAACAGTTGGATCTATAGTAAAGATGGCTGTTGAAGTAAGATCTTAGATGTTGGGGAATCTTTTTCTTCCAATTTTTATTATAGATTGTACCTTTTGTGTCGCCAAAGTTAACATGTCATTGTATTACAAACAAAACAATGTGGAGAGAGCCTTGTTTTTTCTGGAGTTACCAGCTAAAGTCGTAGTATCTTAGCTCCTGATGATGTCTGCAATAGTAGACGAAATATAGAGCCTTTATTGTAGATTGACTGGTTATTGGAGACGCCCCTTTATTTAGTCGGAATACCCTAAATTTAGAAAGAATATTGTTCTTAACGACTATTACACCGTTACTTTCAAACTATATATATATATATATATATATATATATATATATATATATATATATATATATATATATATATATATATATATAATCTTTTGATAATTATTAGCAATAACAGGCTGGTTGAATCTTAAAAAACTCAATTTTATCAAAAAGTTGACGCCTCACCACGCAATCTAATAATTACAATTTTGAATATTAATATTAGACTGAATAGCATATACAAAGCAGCCCTGTTTTATTCAATTTTTTCAAATCAATAAATGTCAAAGAAATTTCAATTTCGAATGTCGTGGTGAGGCGTCAACTTTTTGATAAAATTGAGTTTTTTAAGATTCAACCAGCCTGTTATTGCTAATAATTATCAAAAGATTAAAAATAGAACACAGGCAACAACAATTCGAATAATAATATATATATATATATATATATATATATATATATAATCTCTTGATAATTATTAGCAATAACAGGCTTGTTGAATCTCTAAAAACTTTTGTTAAAGCCACGAATGTCGTGGCGAAACGTCAACTTTTTAAGAAAATCGAGTTTTTTGAGATTCAACGAGCCAGTTAGTGCTAATAATTATCAAGAGATTAGAAATAGTTCACAGGCAACAACAATTCGAATAAATAATTATATATATATATATATATATATATATATATATATATATATATATATATATATATATACATATATATATATATATATATATATATATATATATATATATATATATATATATATATATATATATATATATATATATATATATATATATATATTTAGTTTTGGTTTTTCTTTGACCTAATATATATTTTTTTTCGTAATATGTTCTTGGTGTTAGGTCACATTAAATGATGCATTTTAGTTGTCGTGCAAATGATTGTTTATTAACGTTTCGACCATTTTATGGCCTTTTTCAAAATCCTTAACGTAGATAATCAACAATTAAAATGAAACAAAGGGAAATAAAACATTATTACTACACATATTTATCGCAGTCAACGGCGTTGCTATTAGGTCAGTTATTTCTGAAATCATTTTAATTTGTTGATTATCTACGTTAAGGATTTCGAAAAACGCCATAAAATGGTCGAAACGTCAATAAACAGTCATTTGCACGACAACTAAAATGCATCATTTAATGTGACCTAACACCAAGAACATATTACGAAAAAAAAAATA
>JARQZK010002891.1:997500-1010000 GCA_030704885.1 Cynegetis impunctata
TCCAGTGTGTTTGGCCCAAGACACGCAAAAATGGTCCGACACTAAAAAATTGACACTTCGGAAAGCTCTTCTGACCTGGTGAAGAGTTGGACGACCGAGTATTGAGAATCATCAGAAAGATCTTCCTAATTTCGATTCACCGGTGTATATAGTATTAGGATTGGCAGCAGTGGCAGCCCTTATGAGCCACACGGGCAAATAAGTAGTTTCTGTGGTTTTATTGAAAGCAAATAATTAATTCATGAAGCTAGAAGATCAATTTTCAAAATTTTAATAAATAGAATAAGGAATTAATTACTTAAACACTTCACTTCGATTTAAACTTAGTAAATAAGATTTTGTTGTTATTTTTAATCTTGTAATAATTTCACTACGCAAAAAATTATGGAAAATAATTTCTTATGAGATCCTTAGAAAATCAACAGATCAAGTCTCCAATAATTGTGAAAAATAAATATTACGACGCGAAATATTATAAAGCGTAACTTTAGACTCATTCGATAATAAATATTCTTGCGTATGAAAGCTATTTTCATTCAATTATAAAACCATCTGCTATTTTCGTCATAATTTGATCATAAAGTGTACAACCATAAAGTGGATAAGTAGTTCATGTCAAATTAAGTTTCCCAGTATGGTTATCCATGTGAGGATGAATATCAATTAATCATCATATTTTTTAATAACCATTTTGAAAGAAGATAGTTATTATAAATGGACAGAGAAAGGTTCCAGATAAGAAAATGAGAAACTTGTTCTCGAATTTCGTGTCAATTCTTGTCTTCAATTTCTTCCTCAAAATTTGGAATTGCTTTCAGGCTTGGATTAGGTATCAAATATAGTTTTATATTTTGAATTTGAACATACATACTATTCTCATTTCAGGTTATGCTATTGAAACAAAGAAAATTCTTCAATTGTTTAAAAAATTAACAAACAACTTTGCAAAGGATCTGGTTTTATGCATTCCACGTCGAGAATTCTACATTCACAATCCAACAGTGAATTATAGAAGTCGTCATGTCAACCCGACTCAAAATTTGCATACAGCTGTTTCGAACTTATTAGATCTCATCATTGCAGCTTATTTGACTCGGAGTGGATTAACAACTTTCTTATTGTTCCTCAATACAAATCGTTGTCGGGACTACTCTCTGGATAAAAACCCAGAGCGTCCTCCACCAAGGATATTGTAAACCAACCGCTTAGATCGAAAATGCAGAATCCCCATACTTCCTGACATGAAATGTCTACACTGATCAATCGATTAACCTGAAATTCCTTCCTATATTTATAATGATGGTGTCCATTTCTTTTGTAGAAGATAATATCATCAATTCACTGCTTCTGTTCATTATGCAGATTAATATTGCATGACACATCCCGGTAGGTATGTGCCAAATTGAGTTCCCCGAGCAAAACTCTAATTTAATCAATTCTACAAACTAGCAGATGCTTATATAACTAAAATTCATGTATCCTAACTATTACTAAGGCTAATTGTTTTGCTTGCTAATGTCCTACTTTGAATTTTAAATGAGATAATGAAGAGAAAAATTGTGTTGTATTTAGCTTTGCCCTGTGGACAAAAAGCCGAAGGGAAAACCGTGAGTCTAGACCCTGTTTGAATCTTGAATGTGTGGGTTGATTACGTTCAAGAATATTAAAAATTAATAAACCTGAGCTCCTGCTGATGAGTAATTTCATAGCGTGATTATTGATTTCGTTCAGTAATATGTTCATTGAATTCAGAATCCTCAATCATTTTAATGAACTCTGATGTTGAATCTGTAATTTCGTGTATCGTTTGCTTTATTGGCTCTTTTTTACATTAACTGTAATATTCTTGAGGTTATTTTGTGATATATGTAATAAGTTTGTGCACGCTTAGTTGTTTACTATTATTTAAAAAACCCACGAGCTCTACATTTCAAGAAGAACAGGTCTGGTGTGATATTTATTAGGTTATTTTGTGATATAATAAGTTTGTTGCCCTCTTAAGTATTCACTATCATTTGAAAAAAATCTACGTGCTCTCCATTTCAAGAGGAATTAATGAGATACTGAAAGATATTGAATATGTAATTTCGTCTATCGTTTGCATTATTGCCACTTTTTTCCAATAACTGTATAATTCTTGAGGCTATTTTTTGATATAATTGGTTCATAGTATGCTCGGCTGTTTATTATTATATCAAAATACGCAAGAGCTCTGCATTTCAATATGAACAGATCAGGATTAAATAGATTTTGAAATAGTTTTGCAGATAAGGATAAAACTCAATTAGAATTATTGAGATGTTGAAAACAATGCTCTAGGAAAAAAGTTTCTGCAATAGGAACTTTGTCTTTATTATTCTTGGATTAGTTGAAAATTTACTGAATTTATATAATTTCTATATTTTTTTGTTAGTTTGGTAGAATATAAATGTTGACTCAGTGTTTTGTTAGAGTTTTCACATTAAAAGTACTTACCCTTATCAAATATCTGAAGAAATTTCACTTACTTCTTGCAAGCAGATGATTTTTCATTAACAACAAATATTTTCACCAGAAAATATTGCAATAATGCATTCCTAATAAAGGAAACATAAAAATATGATTTGAAAAAATCACAAAAAATGTCCTTCTTTCCAGAAGGAGTAATCAGAATTGAGAAAATTTGAATTTTTTCTTCTTTTCGATAATATTCAATTTGGAAAGTTGAAATTTTAAAATATAGGCTTAAATTGTCCGAATTCGCTAAATTTATATATTTACATTACTAAAATGTCGGGGAATTCGTGGTTTTCATTTATGCAGTCAGTTGCTATACTAGAGTTTGTTTTATATAGGATTTTGAATGTTCTTCGTATCTAATAACATTGTAATGCCTGGTCCTGGGTGTTAAATTAAACACAGGTTCATACTATACTTTGAGTATTTATTGGTATGTATTACTGAATATAGGCGTAGCGCTGAGCGCTCGGGCAGCGTGACGAGTCTATCTCTCAGTCTTACTTCTTACGTTCTTATCTCTCCGATCTTCCATCGGGTCTTATATGTAATGTTTATACAATAACTGCTGAATGTGCGACCTTGGCCAGGCACGTTCCGTTTACAACAATATATCTATAACTAAACATTCTTGTTTACTATGTAGTAACGAATCGAGACACTGACCTACTGATCTACTCACCACACCTCTCGGGCTAATTGAAAAGAATTTTATTGAGGTTACTCGAGAAAATTCTGTCTCGTTTAAATGTATGATAATTTAAAATTTTCCTTTCAATTTCCTATGCATGGTTTAATTACCATATCCCTTCCTGGAGGTGTGCTGGAAGTAGTTATAATTACAATGACAATTTTTAAAACAATTCATTTTACGTACAATCTCTATTCGCGCTGTCTAACGTCCCTATACTCTCGTGATGATACGCCATATTTTTGATATATTAATAATTATTTCATTTCAGCCATAGTACTCTATATAAATTACCTTTTACTTTAATTTGTGGACTCTTTCATTTATCTCATTTATCAATTAATATAACCCATCTATATGTAACCACAATACCAACCATACCTCAATATATAAATATATATATATCCACAATAATAATAACTAAGGTCCCTAAAACTGATTATATTCCCTTGCCTTCCTAATAATTGAGAGCTTTTAATTCCATTCTTCTCTACAGATAGCCTCTAAAATTCTCAACTTTTCGTCTCGCGTAAATGCCGATCGAATATTTAGATTCTGTAGAGTGTTGCAACATTAGTACAACACTATTCCTCCACAAAAATTTATATATACTCATCTATATATTTATTTCTTCATTTCTCATTACCATATCCATCTTCACTTAAGAAGTGGTCGCTATCTATATATAGCATACAAAAAAAATATATGTTTCATTTCATTTTACCAACGATTCCATCTCGTAATTACAGTAAAAATTCATTATTTATGAAAACATAATTCATTAGCAGGGGGCATAATCCATCCCCTGAGCGTCATATACGCATTCTCCTTAATAAAATTGCTCTCTCCATTAAATAATTGAACATTATCTATACCACACTAATTTGGAAACTATAATCAGTCTTAGCAGTACCTATATTTGATAATGGGCTCAAAGTTTAAACTTTATTAAAAACAATATTTAAATTTTCATATTTTTGTCCCTTCTGACGACTTCAAATATTCAAGCTTCATCGAGTATAAGTTAATTTTCTTATTTGCGTATCATCAAGTGAGCAACAGTTTACAATTTCTTCAAAGAATTTCTGTGACTTTTATAAATAACAATTTTTATGCGTAATATCAGCAAATCAAATATTTACGATAAAACTTGATTACGTGATTTAAATTATTCAATTAATCAAACAATTAAAAATTTCCGAAGTAGGTCTCAGTAAGATTTAACTACAATAATACATAAATGCAAAATATTCATAATCATAAAAAAAAAGTTTTCTAGCTTCGAAATATTTGACATATATATTACATTCTTCGGAAAATATTGTTGATTCTTGCTTTCTTATCTATAACTAATTGAAGGTCAGATGGCTCTACTCTCCTAGTATCGAAAGATCTAAAATATTTATTGCACTCTTCATAATTTTTATTTGACTCGTTTAATTTAGTTTCAACAATGTCTCTACTTTCAAGCCGTCGTTTTGGTCCAATTTTTATTAAATAAGTTCTTATTTCCTTCAATTTGTTACACAATAGATCGCAAGATTCTAAATCCATTCAATGAACCAATTATTCATAAAAACAAAAGTAACTCGATAGTGAGTCAATGTCGGCCAGTGTCATCAGATTACCCATGTTATAAAATAGCAATGTTATAATAATAATAATGTCAATGTCACACAATCCATAAACAGAACGAGCGATTACTTATTTCTATAATTGCACACTATATATAAAAATTTCCATAATCTTGAATAAGAATAGCTCCCAAAAAAATAATAGTACTAATTATCTACAGCAAAAACAACAAAAAACAATTTTCCCATTTAACCCTAAATTATGGTTATTGCACGAACGAGGAAACTACTAACACATTACCATTGATAATAATAAACTAGTGCTAAATAACAAAAACAGGGGGTCATCCTATATCATACTTAACTTTAACGGGGAGAGGAAAAAAAAATTTTTTCCCGGAAAATAACGAAACTGTTCATAACATAGGACAAAATTTAACTGTCTCTTTTTTTCCTTCAAAAAAAATTATTCATAGTGTCTGTTCACTAGGTCAATAATAAATATAGGGGTTCAATAAAATTAAATCTAATAACAAAATTAATAATGATAAAATAACACTAGAATTAATAATGATAAAAAAAAACAATAATGAAATACTTAGGTCACTAATAATAATAGGGGTTTAATAAAATTATGTAATAATCCGTAAAGACGAAAAACC
This sequence comes from Cynegetis impunctata, assembly GCA_030704885.1. Lineage (NCBI taxonomy): Eukaryota > Metazoa > Arthropoda > Insecta > Coleoptera > Coccinellidae > Cynegetis > Cynegetis impunctata. Next base: position 1,002,924 of record JARQZK010002891.1, read on the forward strand.
CGAAACCGTTCACAAAAACAGAACAAAATTATTCATAGTCATAATTTATATATCTATACATAATCTAAAAAAAATTTTCCATTTATCCTAACCAAAATAGTTCCAAAAAAAATACTTATTATCCACAATTGATCATGATAAAAATAATAATAATAAAAAATATATATACAAGGTTATAATTCTTTAAAAAGCAATAAATATTTAAAAAATAAATGTCCCTTTTTCCTCCATAACATAACTTAATGTAGAAAAATTCATTAATGTAATAACTAATAATAAAAAATTAATGTCTCTTCTTGAAAAAATATTGTCTCTTTTTTTTCTTCATTTTAAAAAAAATGTCAATTTCACTCCATATATACACATATTTAACGTCCATATCTCGTACGTCTCTGTCATTTATACAAGGGTAGATCCTACCTTAATCTCCTGCAACATCGCGGTTTCTCCCTGCGGAACTCGTTCACAGCCAGTATATTCATTCCTTCGATCGTCGTGATGGCCTGGGTCGTCATCTCCGGAACTGCGAAGCAACCAGCCTCTATGGGCGATGATCAGTTCTTCTTCCTCCCATTTTTGTTCACTACTTTCACTTTCTTTAATTACAACAATACAACTAGCAGGATCGCCATGTAATGCCTGGTCCTGGGTGTTAAATTAAACACAGGTTCATACTATACTTTGAGTATTTATTGGTATGTATTACTGAATATAGGCGTAGCGCTGAGCGCTCGGGCAGCGTGACGAGTCTATCTCTCAGTCTTACTTCTTACGTTCTTATCTCTCCGATCTTCCATCGGGTCTTATATGTAATGTTTATACAATAACTGCTGAATGTGCGACCTTGGCCAGGCACGTTCCGTTTACAACAATATATCTATAACTAAACATTCTTGTTTACTATGTAGTAACGAATCGAGACACTGACCTACTGATCTACTCACCACAACATAAGGGATGACCCATTTGACCGATATAAAGAGTATTGTGCTGAAGAAATCAAGAGTGAATAAATGTAGTCGAAAAATGACCATATCTTTGAAACCTATATGCTGAATGTATTGCTAGGTATATAATTTTATGAAAGAAAACATAATGATCTTTCCAATAATTTAATAATGATCAAATACCATATAGTAGACAATCCAGTAGGTATTATAATTTTTCGATATATTCAGAATATATTCCGTTCATTTCTCTTTTAATTTTTCACTGAAAAACGATAAAAATCACACAAAACCTAAATTGAAAGGGTCCTACCTTAGTTTCATGGATAAAACTACATTTTTGGGGTTGCGTACCCAAAGGGTAAAAACGGAACCCTATTACTTAGACTTCGCTGTCTGTCCGTCCGTCTGTCCGTGTGTCACCAGACTGTATCACAAGAATCGCGATAGCTAGACAGTTGAAATATTCACAAATTATGTATTTTTGTTGCCGATATGACAAAAAATACTAAAAAAAAATAAAATAAATATTTAAGGGGGGCTCCCATACAACAAATGCGATTTTTTTGACCTTTTTTGCTCGATATCGATAATGGCAACAGGTAGGCACTTGAAATATTCATAAAACACTCAGTTGTATTTTCACTTTAATACTAAATAATAAAATTAAAATTAAATGAAAATTTAAGGGGGGCTCCCATACAAAAAACGCCATTTTTTGCCTATTTTTAGGTAGGCACTTGAAAATTTCCCAAAATACTTAATTGTATATCTTATTCAATATTAAATTATAAAATAAAAAATAAATATTTAAGGGGGGCATAGTCAATGGTACGGAAACCTTCGTGCGCGATTCCGACTCGCACTTGACCGATTTTTAATAATGGTACCAATAATAGTTTATTTGTTCACTTGAGCTTTTTATTAAATGAAAGTTTGATCATATCAAAAACTCATTCAGTATTATATCTCCATAATAAATAAAGATAAAAACGGCATCCTCGCAGAATGGAATATTTATTAAACAAATTATCCACTAAATCTATACTACCTATATTTAGGTGAAAATTTTCATCATCAATCAATTATTAAAAACTTATTTAATCATATTAATTATATATTCTTTCGAAATATTCAAATCACTAAAGAAGTTGATGCTCTCTCCTTTTATGCCAGTAATTTGTAATCATCTGTTCGTTAATTACTATAGTTATATCTTATAAAGTGAAATGAATATAATATAAGAAGAAAATTTAATTCTGAAACCGGAAATTGTTGTTCTCATTACTGAGAGGATCAACTAATGGGATTTATAAGCTGTTATTTATATATTTTTTGAAGTGAATCAATTCATATGCTTCAATATTAACCATGTACTGACTTACGCAGTCTATAATTTAAGAATGTTTGCACAAAAACGTTAATGATATTTGTTCGAGAAAATTAAGTAACTAGGTACTCATTCAATGTTTTGAAGTTTTGAATAGAGCAGAACATAATTATCTAACAAGTATTTCTGATTTATATATCTACATATATATATATATATATATATATATATATATATATATATATATATATATATATATATATATATATATATATATATATATATATATATTTATATAGAGATATATATATATATATATATATATATATATATTTATATAGATATATATATATATATATATATATATATTTATATATTTATAAATATTTATCTATATCTATATATATATATATACATATATATATATATATATATATATATATATATATATATAATATATTTATCTATATCTATATATATATATATATATATATATATATATATATATATATATATATATATATATATATATATATATATATATATATATATATATATAAATATATATATATATATATATATATATATATATATATATATATATATATATATATATATATATATGTTATGTTAAAAATCCAGAAAAATTTTTTCTGGCTATGAACAACAGAACCACCTACCGGGTACAACTATAACTGAAAACCAACCAGGTGACATCATAAATATAAAAATAAATTTCATCATAAGCGTTCAAGCAGTTTAGGAGAAAAATTATGAACACAAACACAAACACACACACACACACATTATATAAATAATAGTTATATATATATATATATATATATATATATATATATATATATATATATATATATATATATATATATATATATATATATATATATATATATATATATATATATATACAGGGCTATTCAAATTCGAGTATATGCATGGGGATTTCGATAACGGTAAGAGATAGAGGGATGGTTAAATGGGGGCAAAGTAGCATATTTCAGAGGTCAGTTATATGGATAAAAAAAATCTGATCTAGCTCCTTTAGTTCTGGAGTTATATAGGAAAATTAGAAAATTTCGAAATCCTTTTTTTGCCTATATCTTTTTATTTAATGAATTATTTTCAAAACAATTGTCACTTTGCCATTGCCACTTTTTCTAAGCTATCTAAATATCTGAATAAAAATTATATACAGGGTGTCGTATAAATTGGGCCACCCTCAACTTTCAATTTTCAAATACGGACCTGTATTTTTCATTGCATTTTTTTGAATGCCAAGAGTCATGTTTTATATTGACGTAGTATTTTCATCTGAATTACAGAGTGTTCTGGAAATATTGAACTATTATCAGTAAAATTTCAAAATTTTTTTAAAATTTCAGCTCTAATTAAATAAATATCATAGAATAAGGTATAAAATGCCTAGGATTTGGAAGATAATCAACATTATTCGACGAAAAATGTCTTCTTCAAGAATTCATTTCAGTTCACGCAACCCATGATCAATGTACGAAAATGCGAAATTCTTCCTAGTACGTTTATGTGCATATAATCATTGCCCAAACAAAAAAATGTTCGACTGGCAATCTTCATATTACAGACACCAATTCGGAAATATTTCATTGTTACTCACTTTCCGAACTATCTACATTTTTCAGCTAATTCATGGGCATTCTGTTGCTATATACAACAATTTATTATGATTAAACTATTTGAATTCTCATAGTATACTTTGGAAAATAATAAAAAAAATTTATTTCACCTCACTTGTCATTATTTTGACAGTTTCTTGGAAATTATCGTTGGTATTTAATGAAAAATCTGTTAGTACTGAAAATGGGTTTCCCCATAGAGCAGAAAAGAGATATGATTAACGTTTTCTACAGAAATAGTAGGAGCATTCATCTTTCCGCTTGACTTTTTTTATGGGCTACACTAAAAAATAGAATATATCAAAAGGAAATTGAAAATATAGAAGATTTAAGAATTAAAATCATGAACGCTTTCGCATTACTACGCCGAAGAGATATCTTCAGAGCGAATAATAACTTAAAAAAACGACTCTGTAAATGTCTGGAACGAGAAGATCGTCAATTCAAACATTCATTTCGATTATGATTACTTATAATGACTTATTTCAATTCTAGATAATAACTAAACATGTTCTTATGCGATAAGTTATACAATATGAAAACCTATATGATCAAATACAATGTTATGCTTGTGACAGATTATGTTTGTGAGTTCTCAGCAGAATACATACAACAGATCTTCCTCATACCTACTGAGGTGAATCGACATGGGGATCAATAATTATTCTACCAATGCTACATTATGGTAAAGAAATAAAATGTCTCTCAGGAATGTTGATTTTATTCTATAGTTATTCCGAAATTCATTTTTCTTAAGGAATCAATTTGTCTGATTCACCTCTCATTCTCTGATATTATTCAATTAGAGTTGTTATGGAATTAAAAAATGATGAGATATCACTAGTATTAGTTCAATATTCCCAAAACACTTTATGATTTATATAAAAATAAAACGCCAATATGAAACAAATATAGGTAGTTCGAAAAGTGAGTAACAATGAAATATTTCCAAATTGGTGTCTGGAGTATGAAGATTGCCATTGGAAGATTATTTTGTTTGGGCATTGGATTATATGCACATACATGTACGTACTGGGAAGAATTTCACATTTTCGTACATTGATCATGGGTTGCGTGAACTGAAATGTGGATGAATTCTTGAAGAAGACATTTTTCGTCGAATAATGTTGATTATCTTCCAAATCCTAGGCATTTTATACCTTATTCTATGATATTTATTTAATTAGAGCTGGAATTTTAAAAAAATTTTGAAATTTTACTGGTAATAGTTCAATATTTCCAGAACACTCTGTAATTCAGATGAAAATACTACGTCAATATAAAACATGACTCTTGGCATTCAAAAAAATGCAATGAAAAATACAGGTCCGTATTTGAAAATTGAAAGTTGAGGGTGGCCCAATTTATAAGACACCCTGTATATAATTTCTATTCAGATATTTAGATAGCTTAGAAAAAGTGGCAATGGCAAAGTGACAATTGTTTTGAAAATAATTCATTAAATAAAAAGATATAGGCAAAAAAAGGATTTCGAAATTTTCGAATTTTCCTATATAACTCCAGAACTAAAGGAGCCAGATCAGATTTTTTTTATCCATATAACTGACCTCTGAAATATGCTACTTTGCCCCCATTTAACCATCCCTCTATCTCTTACCGTTATCGAAATCCCCATGCATATACTCGAATTTGAATAGCCCTGTATATATATATATATATATATATATATATATATATATATATATATATATATATATATATATATATATATATATATATATATATATATATATATATATATATATATATATATATGTATAATTATTATTTTTAATGTTCAACAAGATATTTTCATAAACATGAAACAAACAACATTCTCAAATCTTTTGAGAGTTTTCTCTGAATAAATCCCTAAAATGTATTGATAAAAATAAAAATTTCGTAATATAAAAAGACTTCAGAATGAACTAGAAGAGGGTAGTTATTTAATTCGTGGAATAAATAGATTCCATCTACTCGAATTATTTCGTATAATTCAAATCTCGTGAAGATGTCTTTTCAAGAGAAGCCAAAACTAGATTTTAGAACCTGAACTCACACACACACACACGCACACACACATATATATATATATATATATATATATATATATATATATATATATATATATATATATATATATATATATATATATATATATATATATATATATATATATATATATATATATATATATATATATATATTGAAACGACGTTTTTCAAGGCGCACGTTACACTCCAGATACTTGGCGAATGGAAGCTAGGCCTAAAAATGTGGAACCGTAACAGCATTTGTTATGAATGGAAAAATGTTATGAAAGGTTGTTGGTTTTGAAGGGGAAGTCCACTTATGCTAAAACCTTTTCCATTTCCTTCACCTTTGTAGCGGGGAAGTGGTCAACTTTGAAAATTGAAATGAGAACCTCAGTTTTTTATTGCGGATTCGTATTCTAAGGCAAAAAATACAAAAGTTTTGTAGAGAAAATTTTTTACGATTCGTCGCAGATGGCTCTGTAATCGGATTTGAATTTACCGTTGGAACCATAACATAAGTTATCCGTTCTATTAATCATTCTAATGAAATTCTATCGTTGCAGTCGTTCTGACGGAAAATTCAATTTCGATTACTGAGCCGTCTCTGACGAAAAATGAAGAATTGTCCGTACAAAACCTTTTTGTTTTTTACCACAGAATGCGAATATGCAATAAAAAATAAGGGTAAACATAAGATGTTCATCTGTATGCCTACACATATAAGGAAATAATAATAGAGCCCAAAAGTATAAAATATTTACCCTTCAATATTGGGTATTGTTTTAAATATCAACTCGAATTATTATAAAAGAATTACACTATTATGAACAACTCACAGTCTGTTTGAGGTTAGGGTTTGTAATCCCTGGCCTCAAAGGAGATTAGGTAAATACAATTTTAGGTTAGAATTTGTAATCACTGTATTAACTTGACATAATAATTTAACTTTAAGCCTCTAGACAAATATATCCTGATACATATAAATGACACTGAATTGCAGACAAAGCTTTTAAAACTAATTTCCTATAAACTGACTGAATACCTTGTGATTCTACGAGTTATTTCGTGTAGTTTAGGGGACCCGACGGGAATAG
>JARQZK010002891.1:1017500-1055000 GCA_030704885.1 Cynegetis impunctata
TTATAACCACGGGCGTGTTTTCCGTTTAACACGAATAATTCTTACTTATATTCATTTGCCATTGCGATAAAATTCGGGGCGATTGCTGCCTGCGGTGTGTAATGTTGAATCACATCGAAATTGATGTGTCAGCTTTACTCTTGCTTAGCGAATATGGTAGCCACCTTCGGGTGTCCGGACGTACTAGTTCTCGATGCCGAAATGTTTTCTTCTGTTCTGAAAGATGTGGTTCAATTGTTTCCGACTGGTGGCGCTGTGTCATATTTATATGTCATGGAGTTACTAGAAGAAATATGTATGACCGTTTGAAATGTTGGTTTGGTTATCACTCTTGGTGGATGGATGATACTGATGAGCCCCGATAAGGGCGAAACAGTCTGTCTATCAATTTCCATCGATTGTGATAAACAAATTAACATTTCGAACAATTACCGTCTGGGGTAGATGTTGATATTTCGATGCTTCGTGAACTCTTATAACCAGCTCCGCTAGGAGGTTTGTTTGATTAGTTTCAAATAAATGTCCTAGTTCACTTAATTTTATAACCACGGGCGTTTTTCCGTTTAACACGAATAATTCTTACTTATATATATATATATATATATATATATATATATATATATATATATATATATATATATATATATATATATATATATATATATAATCAAACATATCAGTAGATAGCATATATTATTATTTTTTGCCTTTTGAATCAAACCAGTAATTCAGTTATTTTTCGCTCGTTAAAGATTTCTCATTGTTTTTTGAAGTTTGTTTAGCTTAAAGTTTTTTCATTAAAAGACATCACGCAGTACCAATGAATTGATATTTATTTGTCAGTTCTCTCTCTAACGTATATTTGAAAAATAGATTTTTGTGTTTACCGAACAATTCATTTAGATTAGGTGGGACATACCACAATACAAAATGTAAAACATTGCTCTCAGATGTATTTTCGGGTTCGAAAGTCCGCTGTTAAAGTTGTTGAACGAATATTTCCATTTCATATGCCACTGATATATATGTAGGTACTCTCAGAAATAGAACAGCAGGTGCAGAAATACAAGCCGATATTTACAAAATCAATAAAGAGCATGCATAAACGAAACTGCGGCCCCAGGTGAATCCACAGACTTGATTGCTTCATGACGTCCAGAAGAAGAAAACTACACACTACAGTCGTTTGAAGTCTCGAGCAGCGGTTGATGTTCTTTAAATTGAGATTTTACAAGATGGAAGACCATTATCAGTGAATATAAATTATCCCACTTGTTCTCTAGTTATGGTGCCTTGTCGGTTGCGCCGCTTTGAGGTGGTTAACGTAATTTCGATGATGATACGTGTATGTCGATGATGTTTTCATAGAAGCGGTGCGATCGAACATTATGGACGAATTATACCTACGTTTGCCCATGAGAATTTTTTCACGTGACAAGATGCGAGATGTTGGATAGATTGGGTGTTATATTGGTTTCTTATTTCTCATCGTTTTTGTCGTGTTCTAGGAGTTTTTGTTTACTCTGTATCTCTCTCTCTCTATATATATATATATATATATATATATATATATATATATATATTTATATATATATATATATATATATATATATATATATTTATATAAATATATATGTTTGTATGTATGTATGTACATATATAAGAACTTATGTATTTTAAAGTTGTATACACGAAGGACGCAATTTTGAAGCAATAAGGGTGATAGTTTATAACTAGGTAATTTCGTACGATATCTTGGATGGAATTGTTTTTGGTTGGAATTGGTTGGGGGGTTGATCCCCCCAACCAATTCCAAAATGGGAAATAAAGCTCGTTTACACGATAGAGGTAGCAATTTTGGAGTGATAGTGCTGAAAGTTTGTATATATAGCTATTTTCGAAAAATATCTTGAATATGATTGGTTCTGTTCGAATTGATAAGAGGGTTGACCTCCTGGGGGGAAAACAAATCTTGTTTACATGATAAAGGGCGTAATTTTTGGAGCAATAGGATTGAAAGTTTGTGAGTAAGTAGTTTGTTATGATATATTGGATGGAATTAGTTTTGGTACTAATTGGTTGGGAAGTTGACCCCCCACGGAAGGAAATAAATCTTGTTTACACGATAGAAGTCGTAATTTTGAGACTATATGAGTTGAAACTTTGTAGGTAGGTAATTTCGTATCATATCTTGGATGGTATTTAATTCGATATGAATTGGTTGGGGAGTTGCCCCCCCCCCCCAGAAGAGGAAATAAATCTTGTTTACACGATAAAAGGCGCAATTTTGTAGCAATAAGTTTGTAAGTACGTTTTTCCGTATGATATATAATGATACAATTGGTTTTGATACGAATTGGTTGGGGGTGTTGACTTCCCGAGGAGGAAATAAATATTATTTACACATTAGAGGGTTCATTTTTTTTTTGGAACAAAAACCGTAATTGAATGAAAAAATTTTTAAAACTCCATACGTAATGAAAACCTGGCTTTTCTGATGCATCTCGTTACGATAGAGTTTTTTATAACTACTCCGTTACTTCATCTTCGATACAATTTTATTATTTATAAACACAATCGGTTTTCATATTTGTGCCATTATCAAACATGTATTCGAAATCTTTCAAGATTAGCTATTAATAATAATAAATCAACAGTATAATAAAAATCAAACTATTTCATAATGAACGCTTATATCTTAATGGTGACTACATAACAATACAAGGTGCGTTTGTTACAAAATTACAAGTTTAGGTCTTCATACTTATGAAATGTACACAAATGTAATACAGAATAGTACAGAATTATAGGTACCTACCTATTCAAAATTTTTCATACCTCCTTATACGTATCACAACTTTGAATTACATAGCCTCACAAGAATAGTATTCTAATAACTTTAGTGAATATGATATATAGGTACCTAGGAATCAATATTCATTTATAATTATAAATATTTTCACTGAGAAAATTCAACAATATACATATAGGTATTTGTAATTGTACATAATAGATACCTGATGTACAGTCTTTATAAATTGTACATTTGGGTTTTCCATCACTCCCCCCAAATATTACTTTACTCCTCTGAAGATATTGGCTTTGGATGAGAAAAGTTATAATATTAATTTACAATCTCAATTTTTATATTCCAAATTTATCATAGGCCACAGCTACAAGAGATTTCTTTCTCAATTTTTTTGCTACAATAAAATCTTTGAATTCCTAAATGGAAAATTTTGTTGGTTTGTTTTAGCAAAAGATTAGAATTATTCATTTTTAGATACATTAGTATTTTCATAAACATGAAGGAAATTATATTTATTTCACTGAAATTTTAATTCTTAATCTTTCTCATGACTGGTTGTTATAATCATCGGTTTCACCTGTTTCTAAGCATCAACCTTCCAGGAACCATTTCTTTCTCAGAAATTAAGAGCTTCTAGAAAATTATGAAGTTTAATTATACTGCCTCAGGTTGGGAGTCCACAATCTCCCTCTTATCAAAATTTTTGGGTGACCTATATACACACAGGGTGTATTTATAATTATAATATTCAATATCTGATATTATTAAGGACCAAATTTCATTTCAAAGGTATGCAATTAAATTTTATCAATCGATCTTATATATTGATCATATCACTATATTGAGCCAAAGTATTTAGATTTATTTAAATTATATTTTTTATATAAAAATATCCTGAACTAGCGAGGACCTCATGATCTGGACCTGTCATCACTATTGTTTTCATATTGTTGTCTAAGATCTAATAACGATCTTATATTTGAGTGACACTTCTTTATAATACTGCAATATTGTATTATGTAATTGTATTCAGGATAAAAAATCTTGACAAACACTTAATAAAGTTTTGGAAAAATGTCACATGTCAGCTTAAATTTTGAGTCACATGAAGTTCCGAGTATTTCCTTTATTTATTTTTTTAAAAACCCAGCAAGACATGCTGTTAATTTAATTCTAACTATTCTTAAAGAGATGCAAAATGTAATCTGAGTAAAATTCATCTAGAAATTCGAAATTTTACTGATGAAATAATTAGAAGATGCTATGATTACATGAATGCTATTGTTATTAATTCAAAATTCAACGTTTCGGACTTCCTTATGATCTCTTCACAGTAATTTATTCACCCTTCAATTTTATTTCTATTCAATAACACGTGGTTTATGGAAATTTTAGTAATCAACATTTTCAAATGTAGTTCAATATTTCTCTTCCATGCCAGAGTCAACAATTTTTCTCTCACAAACAATAATTATGAAGAAAAAAATTATATTTCAATTTCAACATATTCATACGGGAAAATGTGATCATCCAATGTGTCTTTATAATTCTTGAAAATTCTCAATTTTATTTTCAATTTTGTGCAATTCTTATAATTCCTATATTGAATTTATTTATGAGTCATTAGATTGTGTTCTACATGTTGGAGGATTATTTTTTGATCTGTCACGTGCCTTTGATTGTCTTGTTTTTGATTTCATCTTGAATGAGTTTTACAATCTGGGATGTAGGGGTATCTTTCTTGACTGGATGAAGAGCTACATTTCTGAAAAGCGAATGAAGGTAAAAATAAAGGATCATTGGTCTGACGAGAAAAGCACTGATCTGGGAGTCCCACAGGGCTCCGTGCTCGGTCCACTCTTTTTCCATTTATTCATTAATGATTTTCCTGATTATGTAAGAGCCGGATAGGATGACTATTTTTGCCGATGATACCTCGATTGCTATTACAGCACGGGATCCTGAGGGACTATTGAATACATGAAAACTCTTACTGAAGGAATTTAGAAAATGGTGTGAATCTAATGCTTTAATATTGAACACCACTAAAAGAAAATGTTTCTTTTTTGATCGACCCAATACCATAAATAATGAAGTGTTCATCCAATTTGAAAACGACAAAATTCTTTTGTGTAATCACGTTAAATTTTTGGTAATTTTGTTGGACCAAGACCTCAGGTGGTCCTTACATGTAGATTCTGTGACTAAAAAACTGAATTCGGTATACTATGCCATAAATAGAATTAAGAATTGTCTATCTACTGCGTCTATTATGGAAGTTTATTATGCGCTCGCATATAGTCACATAAATTATAATAACATGTTATGGGGTATTTCCGTTGACAGCTGAAGAGTCTTCATATCACAAAAACTTATAATAAGAACAATGTTTAAACTAGGGCCTCGAGAATCTTGCAAGCGTGCGTTTATTGTAAATAAAGTATTAACTACACCTTTTGTGTATATATATATATATATATATATATATATATATATATATATATATATATATATATATATATATATATATATATAATATATATATATATATATATATATATATATATATATATATATATATATATATATATATATATATATATATATATATATATATATATATATATATATATATAGATATAGATAAGTGTCTACTCCATGTGAAGGAAAATAGAAGAACGGCCAGGTATGAAAACTCAGCAGCTGATCAGTGTATTAAACTGTTTAATCATCTACCTTACTCGTTGAAATGCCTTGGTCATGCTAGGTTTAGGAAAGTTATGAAGTTGGTGCTCCTGACAAAATGTTACTATACTGTAAGGGAGTACCTGACCGATAAACATATTATTAGGAATAACCATATTACTTATTACTTATAAATGACGTGTCCAACACAATTATGTTATTGTCTAAGTGGATATAATAAACATTATTATTATTGTTATTTTTATTATTAATCAATTGTACAGGCTGTCCCATTTTCGATGTTCTTACGGGGCAACTCTCTTATTTTTAAAGATAGAGATTTGCGGTTTTCGCGAACGTTGGCTACTTTTTTGTGAATTTCACGACACCGTAAACCAAATTTTCATAGCTTGCTTCGTTTTTGAGATACAGGGCGAAGTTGAAAATATTGCATTTTGGTCCCCCTCCTGTATCACAGCTGTCTTTTAACTTATAGAAAAAGTAAAAACTGTTTTTTATACAATTTTTTACGTAGAATCCAGTGGCGTAGTCAGATTTTTGGAATGAGCTGTCATTGTTTAGATATAACCCAATGTTATAATTTTTTAAATGGAACACTCTGTATATTTTCCCATATTCAAAACATAAATGTTTTGCGCTTTTCAAAAATATATGATACTTATATGAAATTTTAAGTATTAGCCCTGTATTTAGATAATTTTACTTTTTTTATGTCAAGTCAAGACAAATATCACTTTGATAGATCGTTCGACGCAGTAAACAAATATATCACTTCCATTTATATAGGTAAGAATGAAAAGTTTTCATTAAAAAATATTGTTTAATATATGTTATTAAACAATTTGACAAAACAATTTAACTAATGAAACACTATTTATCAACTATATACGCTCTGGACCTAATTAGTAGGTTGCTATGAAAAAAAAGCAAGTGCAGAATATTTATAGTTCCTGTCAAATTGTACAAATTTTTCTTACAATGGCGAATGATAATCCAGTATATCAAAACTACGAAAAATTAGATATGGTTGGGATATATTACCAAGTTGGTTTAAATCCAAATCAAGCGATGGACCTCTATTTTGAAAGTTATTTACTATTACTCAGTTACTGGGTGTCAGTTAGATAATAAGATAGAAATTTTAAGTTTCCTTTTTCGGATCTTTTGAAAAGCCTAGGCCAGAAAGTTATAGAAAAGAAAATGCCGAAAATGATAAAATTAGTGTCCTCGCAAAGGTAGAAGAGAACAAAAATACTTGCAGAGAAATTGAAGATTCGGTTGGCATTCCAAGGGTTTCGAAGATATATAAAGATATATATATATATATATATATATATATATATATATATATATATATATATATATATATAATTATATAAATATATATATATATAACCCCTACATATCCCAAGCTATACATCATCTGCACCCAAGTGAAACTGAGAAGAGTATTGAGTTTTGTAGGTGGTATATTGTCCGATTTTGTTTCGTTTTTGGAGGAAGATTAGTCTACCGTATTTTCAACGGTAACTTGAATCATCAAAGATATTTGAAAATTTTGGATGATTTTCTTTCTGAACTACTTGATGAAATTCCATTGGCTTAATATAGAAAATATTTATCCTAATGAAAGATTCTAAAACCAGTGTATTGATAAAAATGACCCCATTAACTGGCAACCAAGGTCCCCTGACTTATCTATAGTAGATTTCTTTATATGGGACTGCATAAAAAATAAAATAAACCACACGCGGCACAAAAATCGAGATGCTCTGATGAATGCCACGAGAGAAGTTTTCGAAGTAATTTGAACAATATTCACAAAACATTTTCAACAGAAAAATAATAGAACTTTGTTTTTTAGCAGTGTTACATACAAGTTTCTATTTTTGTTATAATCATTAAATATATCTCTGTTTAGTAACTTATATTAAATAATGTTTTTTTAATGACTACTTTTCATTCTCCTTTATATAAATGGAAGTGATATATTTGTTTACTGCGCCGAACGATCTATCGAAGTGATATTTGTCTTGACTTGACATAAAAAAAAAGAAAATTATCTAAATACAGGGCTAATACTTACAATTTCATATAACTATTATATATTTTTGAAAAGCGCAAAATATTTGTGTTTTGAATATGGAAAAATATACAGTGTGTTCCATTTAAAAAATTATAACATTGGGTTATATCTAAACAATGACAGCTCATTCCAAAAATCTGACTACGCCACTGGATTCTACGTAAAAAAGTGTAAAAAAACCGTTTTTACTTTCTCTATAAATTGAAAGACAGCTGTGATACAGGAGGGGGACCAAAATGCAATATTTTCAACTTCGCCCTGTATCTCAAAAACGAAGCAAGCTATGAAAAGTTTGTTTACGGCATCGTGAGAATAACAAAAAAGTAGCCAACGTTCGCGAAAACCGCAAGTCTCTATCTTCAAAAATAAGCGAGTTACCCCGTAAGGACATCGAAAATGGGACAGCCTGTACAATGTTCAAGTAATGTATTTAATGTGCGCATAAACGAAGTGCCCGGCGCGGATTTTTTCCATGATCCGCCCGGAGTGAAATACGGCACTGTCGGGGTTATAATTTCGTAGAGCCGGTGTTTCGAACGAATCAAAAACGAAAAGGAACGAGAGTCGAGAGCAGCCTCAAGGAACGAAGGAGAGTAATATTGATGTTCCGAATAGAGCACTCCCACTTTTTCTCGGACCGGAGCGAACTCTTGTGAAACGACCGAGAAACAGTTGTTTTTGTGTTAAAGAAAATAATTAGGTCTGCTGAACATCTTACCAGCTCTGGAGGATCGATCGCCGACCGGCAACTACCTAAACAACAAAGGAAATGCGAATTATTTTGGGCCAATCAATGAAGATTTTCATTTAATATCCTCAATCCGAACGTAAACGATGTCACAATTGAAAAAATCTCAGAATCTATTGATTTAACCTATCAGGTATTGATTCCAATAATTATATAAATTATGTATATATACTTGATGGCTATGGTCAATTTTATATCACATAAAGTGAACAATGAAATTCTTCATTAATTTAAAAAACTCGTAAGCAGAAGAGCTCCATCATCATCAAGTCAAGTATTTTTGCGCTTAAATAGCAAAACCGAATAAAAAAGTTGAAAATTATTTATTTTATTAGAAAAAAATTTGCGAAGTGCATCGTGGTTGAGAAAATAGTTGAAACCAACTAAGAAACGTACCTCAACATCAACTCAATCCATGCACCAAATTCCAACCCTCTACTGTAAAAAATAATTTCGCGAAGTGCATCGTGTACTGATGCGAGATGCTATTTGAACGGAATAGTCTCCGAGCGGTACAGCGCGACTGAGGAAAATGGTTGAAACTACCCAAAGGCACTTCCTCAATACTAACCCAATCTATACCGAGTTTTAACCCTCTAACAGGAAATATCGACGTAAATATGGCGGTGGTTGAAGAAATTTTTCCAAATTTTGATACTTTCGTTCTGCAACGAGAACAATCCCAGGTACCAATTTCAGTTCAATTTACTCGACGGGAGCCACAGGAGATGCCAATATGTACCAAGAAAAAAAAAAAAAAAAAATATATATATATATATATATATATATATATATATATATATATATATATATATATATATATATATATACTAGCTGACCCGGCAAACTTTGTTCAGCCATATAAATTATTATTTTCATCCATCTATTCAGCTATCTGCCGATGTATCTCTATCTATCTAACTATTTATATCTATCTAACTATCTATCTAACTATATAACTATCTACCTATCTAACTATCTATCTATCATTCTATCTATCTATCTATCTATCTATCTATCTATATATTATAAATTATTATTTTCATCTATCTATCTTTCTATCTATTCATCTATCTGCCGATGTATCTCTATCTATCTTACTATTTATCTATCTATATATCTAGATAGTTATCTATCTTTCTATTCATCTATATAACTATCTAACTATCTATCTATCATTCTATCGATCTATCTATCAATCTATCTGACCCGGCAAACGTTGTTTAAATTATTAAAATGGCTATTAAAAAGTATGGGTTGTTGATAGAAGGATGAAAATTTAGAATTGAATGTATTTTTTAATGCAACATCATATAAAAGATTTTGAGTTGAATGTATTTTTTAATGCAACATCATAAAAAAATTAAAATAAAAAATTTTGTCCAAAAAATTTATAAAAATGTTCGCGGTGGATCACCATAATCACTTAGGGACATGAAAAATATATTACGACCTAATCTCAGACCGACTATTATTATTTTCGATTTCCATCTTGCAACCCTATTGCGGATCTGTGGATGAAATGAAAAATAAAAAAAACCGCGATGAAAAAATAGGGGTTGATCTCAGAGGGGTGAAAATTTAGGATTGTATGTATTTTTAAACGCTGTATCATAAAAAAAATTTTGTCGTAAAAATAAAAAAAATTAAGGAGTACCCTTAACATTTATGGGGATGAAAAATAGATGCTGTCCGATTCGCAGACCTAAACGATATGCACACAAAATTTCATGAGAATCGGTCGAGCCATTTCGGATGAGTTCAATTACAAACACCGTGACAGGAGAATTTTATATATTAGATATATCAGACATGAAAAATTTTTCGGAATTTTTTTGTTCTGATTCAATATTTTTTTATATATTTTCAGTGTTTTTATTAACTAATAAGGTACCTGATTTCAAAAATTTGTATTCACATTCAAGAATCCCACCAAAAAACCAGCCAACTATGCGAAATGCCAAACTCGATTAATACTGTAGCTTCATATTTCAAGTAGTCAAATTTGTTGTTTATTCAAGTGCTATTAGATTAGTTGTTATCAAAATTTTTATTCATACCTAACTGTTTTGTTCTGCTTCAATATTTTTTTATATATTTTCAGTGTTTCTA
Organism: Cynegetis impunctata; assembly: GCA_030704885.1. NCBI lineage: Eukaryota > Metazoa > Arthropoda > Insecta > Coleoptera > Coccinellidae > Cynegetis > Cynegetis impunctata. Next base: position 1,027,962 of record JARQZK010002891.1, read on the forward strand.
TTAGCTAGTTAGATACCTGATTTCAAAAATTTGTATTTACATTCACGGATCCCACCAAAAAACCATCCAACTATACGAAATGCCAAACCCGATTAACAGGAGTCATTCTATTTGTACCCAGCATATATGAATGGACCAATTCTGCACATCCATCTGTCAACGTTTCCAATACAGAAAACCGATGTTCCTCCATTCAAAAGCGATGTTTGCGAAAGATAAATTACGCATCGATAGCGATAATACCCAAGCCGATGGCACAATTCCCATGGCAGGCATGCTGTAATGCTTCAGCATTGTGAAAAGTGAACACAATGTCATCTTCGCAATATATGATGCTACCTTCGGAAGAGATACAGATTAGTCGGCTGCTGACACCTTACGAGATGTTTCGGGATCGAACAGTGGCGTAGTAAACTTTTAAAGAATAAGGTGCCGTTATGAACGAGGTTGAAATCGAATAAGGAAGTTGCAATATTATTCTAATCACTAGGGCTTAAAAATTGTCAAAAGCTACGAAAAAAGTATTAATAATTAATATAAAAAAGTTGACACTATAGTCTGTCCAGCGAGAAATCGCATTCACGTCATCAATTGTATATGACGTCGATCGGGAACAGTGTTGCCAGACGTTATAAATAATTTTAAATCTAAAGAGCTGGGTCAATTTTTGATAAAAATAAGACATAGAGGTTATTTCGGTAACTGTCAAACAAGAAAGTAGGGCGTAAGGATCCGACAGCATTGCAAATTTTGAAACGGAATGACAACTTAACATGCAATTCAACTTATTTTCATTACTCGGAATGTTGATTTTTCTTGAAGGATACATACGATTTGGTATCTTATGGACTGAATATTTGTCGAAATTGATAATCTGGCCACTATCACCATATATTTATTTAGTTTGTGGTTATATTGTACTGCGACCTTATGGTCTATTGTACATTGGAGCTGTTTTCTGTACTACGCCATCTACCTACAGCTCGCCTTCTAGTTCCAGAGTATTAATGATCTCCAATATCTGGGAAGACTTCAACTAGGTTATATCCTCACTCCTACAAGTTTCTCGACCAAAGCATTTCTTTCGTTGACTTGCAATGGCGGGGCATTCTGTTGTAGCCAGGTAAATAGGAGTTTACTCCTCCTCCCCAGATAATCTACACTCGTCAGTTTCTGATGAACCTATTCTCATCAGATGCTTCCTTAGGCGACAGTGTCCTGTAAGGAAGCCAGTGAGGAGCTGTAGTTTATTCTTACTGAGATCCAGATATCCTTTGGATCTTGTAATTTTATAGTTGCGGAGGAACTTTTTGGAGTGATCCATCCCTGGAGGATTCCGCCAGAGGGTTTCTCTTTCGGGTTTCTTCTTCTCCCGAAACTCTCTCTTATAGGTGTAGTTTCCAATACTACAGAAAGGTTCTGGGCCAGTAAGTGGCGTTTGTGCTCCTTTTCTGGCGAGTAAATCGGCCTCTTCATTTCCCTTGTTTCTCGAGTGACCAGGAACCCAACTAAAGAGACCCTATTACTCTTACCAATTTCATTGAGTTTCCTTTGGCACTCCCATATCAACTTTGAATCGATTACACGGCAGCTCAGTGCTTTTATAGCAGCTTGACTATCAGAATGGTAGCTATGTTGCATTTCTGATAGTTTTTTTCTAGGTTCATATCAACACATCTTTCGATTGCCAGTATTTCTACCTGAAAGACACTCGAAAGGAGCCAAGTGGCAGAGCGCACTTGGTGCCTGCCCCATATACCCCAGCGCCAGCTCCTGTATTGGTTTTTGAACCATCTGTGTGCCATTTTATATCACGATATAACTACTCTTTCATAAAATTTCTTACGACAGATATGAATTTTGACAATTTCGAATTTTATTTTTCTGGGTAGGCAGCATTGCGTGGTTATTTGCGCATTTACGTGACGTGCACGGCAATTCTCGCTGAACATTCTATTATAAATGAGGCAGCAATATTGAATAATCATCGAAAGGGTTGAAAAAAGTACACTAAGAAAAATAAAATATTTTCTGTTTACTAAATGAATGATTATGTCGATTTAGTTTCATTGAACAATTAACATGTCAGTGATACTACTTTTATGAGTGCTCAATATCACGACAAATCTATTGCATACCACATCCGCATGATGATAGCTTCAATTATTATTGACTAGTTCATCAGTTGAAATGTTCATTTTTCGATAGTCTGTTACAAATTTTGCTACTCAAATTAGGCACATAATTTATTGGGAAGTATTTTTGTTCTTCATTAATAGTTTGCATTCAATATACCCCACGCAAACTATTAATGAAGAACAAAAATACTTCCCAATAAATTATGTGCCTAATTTGAGTAGCAAAATTTGTAACAGTCTATCGATACCGTTAAACAATTTGTACAAATAAAAGAAACTTGGAGTCATTCTTGGTCAATAATGAAGAAAAATCTAACATTGGAGAAAACAGTGCTATTTACACAATATTTTGCGACGAATGTCCTGCTTTCTATATTGGACAGACAGGAAGGAATATAAATATTCGTGTTGAAGAACATAAAAAGTCAATTTTACAAAACAAAAATACCACTGGCTTCTCTGAACATTGTATAAAATTCAATCACTTCCTGGATTTCAACAAAACCAAATTGTTACATTCAGGTAACAAAGGAAAACGCCTTGACCTTCTTGAAATTCTCGAAATAAGTTCCGCCCATAATAGTCAATTACCCCTTGTAAACGAACAAATTGATTTTCAGGTATCACCTTTGCTTTTGTCTGTTTTATAAATTACGATGCAATACTCTCCTGTAGTCAGTCTTGATAATGAGTTCATAACTCGAAATATGTCGACTGTTCGTTACTGCTAAATACAGTATCTAAATATTTTTTATATTGTGAAACATAAGCCAAGTGTTTTTATTTTACAGTTTATACTTTATTCTTTATGATGTTTCACCAAGTGATGTGCGAGAATTCAATCTCACAATGGTTTATGAAAATAATTTACAAATTAATTGAATAAAATACGCATGACGCACGTTTCGGTGAAACTTCACCTTCTTTACATGCTAAATGCAAAATGCATCTGCATTTTGCATCTGAAGAAGCTGAAGTTCCACCGAAACGTGCGTCATGCGTATTTTGTTTAATTAATGTATAAATTGTTCTTATAAACCATTGTTTTAATTTACAAAATTAGTTATATTCAAAAAAATATCCTTTTTTTGGTCCCTACTAATACGAAAACAATAATGTCTATAAGAACCACATCGCCACTAAAGAAGGTATTTATTTCCATACATTTGAAGATTAGGCCAGCCAGTTGAGATAATCAATTGGTAATAATTTCAAAAGTTTTCAACCTTCGATGTAGGGTCAAGAAAGAGATAAAAACAAACTATGAAATTTTGCATCCTTTTTCGAAGTCCGGAACCTTGTTAAAAAATGATTTTTGGATTTTTATATTTTTGCAAATTCCATAAACTTCCGGACTGCGTACAAGGTTACAAATTTGCAAATGCATCAGAATAGATATTATCCAAATTTGCAACCAAGTTTCAAAACTTTTGTTGTTATTTCGAGACCATCTTGCCCGAAAAAATTACCACGAATTAAAAAAATTATAAATAAAGGTTGCAAATTTATACATCAACTGTTCGGTATATTTTTCCGAAAAATCTATGAAGTTTGCAGAACTTTTGGAATATTTTAGGTCAGTTTATCGAATAAAAACGTTAATTTTGAATTAATAGTTATTAACATAACAAGGCCGATATGAAGCAAATAACGGATGAGGTTGCGCCTCGGATTATAACTAACCGAATCCGTTATTTGCGTATCGGCCGTGTGTCGTTAAAATTTTTTCGTAATCCCGTTGAAAGATTATATTTTGATTCCGATGAAAGAAAAAACCCCGTACCTCGCAATTCTAAAGAAAAATCCCAACGTCGTGCACTCTGTTGTCATGGCACAGTTTGACAGTTTTATAAACAACGTCAGTTTTTTGTGTTCTCAAGTTCGCTTTAACGACGACCATGGATGAAATTGATGAAATTGACGAACAAAATCAAATTCCTTTAGAAATATTGGGTGAATCATGTGCAGTGCAGCGAGTGTTGATTAACTGCCGAAAATAACTCAAGAGCGATATCAAAAAGAATATGAAAATTTTGAAATGTGGCGTAAAAGCAAGAATGTAAAGGTTAATGAAGATGTATAATTCTAGGTTGGGGGGGCAAAAGGGTATAAGTCCAATTTTCGTCAAAATGAGTTAAGTACGCCCATTGACAAATAAAGTTGTTTATTTTCTCATGGCCAAATTGATATAGCTTCATATTTACGGTAACATGAGATATAATTTGGTATAAGTCCCAATTTGCATTTTCAGATAGGCCCACATGGTATAAGTCCACCACTTATATCGTTTGAACCGGGCGAGTTTCCTAAAATTTATCGACTTGTATGGACTTGTATGTATCACATTGATCACGTGCATGTGCCTGAAAACAGAATCTTTCTTCTGTCGTATTTGGTAGTTATTAGTAATCTTGTGTTTGAAGTGTGTTATAAACTATTATTGTCATTACATGATGAATACTCGAACGCTAAAAATATTAAATCCACTCGACACGTGGAGTGTGGACTGGAAACAAGTTTATGAAATTTTAAAATGTAAAAGAGACACATTCCTAGATAACCCATTATGGGATAGGTACCAAATGTGAAAACTGTCTATATAATTGTTTGTACAATGTTTTGTCGATTTTATCACAAAAGACTTCCATGTATACCTGACGAGTAACGCACTGATGATGGCCTAATAGCCGAAAGCGCTTTGCAATTCTTAATAAAGTAAATTTTACACGGAGTACAACTTTATTCCTCATTGAGTAGTACGTGTACACAGCTTAATCAAAATGACCTTTATAAAAAACGGACGACAATTCCATCTGATATTAAACATATTGTCCTTTATTCTGACACATGTGGTGGTCAAAATTAAAATTCACATGTATCTGCAATGTTTTTTGTAGCACTACAAGAAAATGCTTTTTTGGAGACTATATACCACAAGTTTTTGATACCCGGGCATACCCATATGGAGTGTGATATTCATGATGGCCTTATAGAAAAACAGAAGAAGAAACTGAAAGACATAATAATTTCTCATACATATGATTGGTACCAGCTGGTCCGGGAAATGGGAAAGAAGAACAAGTATGAAGTCGTTGAACTTACACACGAAGATTTTTTGAATTTTCAGCAGTTGATTACAAATGAAGTTGTTCTGCGAAAAAAAGACGTATGCGGAAATCAGTTTTTGTGGCATAATGCTCAATGGTTTCGTTACACTAAAGGAAGTGGAGAAATTTTGTTTAAGACCTCCTTAGATGAGTACGAAACAGTTCAATGTTTTTCCATACTAAGAAGAAGCCGTCCTGGTACAAACCTAATACCTGCGAAACTGTACAGAGATACACTTCCGATATCAGAAGAAAAGAAAAAAGATATTTTAGACCTTTTACCATGAGTTAATCCTATTTTTCACGATTTTCACAAAGGCTTAAAAACAACGAACCAGCGAGATGAAATCTATCCAGGAGAAGAGGACGGCGAACAAGAATGACCTAATGGAAATTTATTTTTAAACGAAAAAATTAACTTCATTTTTAACTTTAGTTCATATGTCCACATATATAAATACTATAGCCGGCTGGTAACATAGTTTTTAATAAATTATTACAATTTCATTTGTGTACAAGCACTTATTGAATTATGAAAACGAATTCATAATCTTATTTCAGCTCTCCTGTAAAAGATACGTTTTGGACTTATACCCTTTTGCCCCCACACCCTAGAATTAGCCTATGCGAAATGAAAATCAGAGGTTTATTCTCCCAACTCGCTGTGGACCAAGATTTCAATGTTGTTATTGTAAGCAGAATGATCTTTTGAAATAAATATTTGAACAAGTGATTTCATAACGGCCGCCAGCCGTTATGAAATTATAACGGCCGGCGGCCGTTAACACTGGCTTTTCAATTGTCATCTGAATACCGTTAAATCAAAATAACAGTATGGGATTACGAAAAAAAATGTTCCGTACCCTTAAAATGGTTGCAAATTTGATACGCGACATGAAATAATATATTTAATACAACTCCAAGTTTGCAGAAATATTGGAATTTTTTTCACAATCATACAACAAAATTCAATGTTATTGCAATTTTAATAATGTTCCGGACTTCGGAAAAGGTTGCAAAATGAGATTTGTTCCTTTCTCTATGTAGCATTCAATTGACCAAAATTCAAAAACTTTTGGAATTATTGTTAAATATTCCATTTTCAATGTCTTAACTGACTGGCCTAGACGCCAGAGAAATAAGGGCACGCCACTGTTGTATCAATTTCTTGAGATTCGTTTCATAAGGAACGATGACGAGCGGAAAAGTTAAGTGATCGTGTTTGTCCACATATTTCGCACGGACGGAGTTTGAAGCAGCTGCGTCGTTTCAAAGACTTTTCTCATCAAACAGAAATGGCAAGATCGTGCCAATATTTTTCCTGCTCAGTCAAATTAATGGTTCCTTCAGATAAATTCAGCTATGGCGCTAAGTGAGGAAGAGACTTAATGACAAGCTGAATATTTCCCCTGTTATAACATTTTTTTCGTCGTATTTTCGCTGAAAATAATAGACTATTGAAGCATAACGTACTTCAACAGCCAGGTGCGGGAGTAGTTTTCTATTATTCCTTTTAGATCAATCACGATCTTTTATACAACGAATTTCCAAATTTTCATAATATATGTAGGTACTTATATATATAATATATATATATATATATATATATATATATATATATATATATTTATCCTTTCAGACATTACATAATTGTATAGGACTCGTCACATACTAAATATACATATTAACCTATCAAGTAAAAAATTAACTTACTAGGAGAAAAGACTGACAGAATTCCACGGAAAAATATTCTTGTAAGCTGTAAAAGCAGTCTTTAAATAGAATCTTCTTAATTTCCTTCTTGAAACATAATAAATCTAAAGACCTAATCCCTTGAGGGAGACGATTGTAAAGTTTTATTCCTACATAACTAGGGGATAACTCAAACTTGGAGGTAGCATGTGTAGGAATACATAATGTGTCCTTATTCCGCGTATTATCATACTCGTGAAAACTAGTAAGTTTATTGAGATTCAATAACCTATGCCGAACAAAAAAGAGACAATGTAAAATATAGAAACATGGCAATGGTAGAACTTTCTTCTGAATAAATGTCGGTCGGCAGGACTCCTGGTGTTTCAAATTAAAAATGAGGCGTATGATCCTCTTCTGTGTAGGACAAACTCTTCCACTTCCAGTCGAGCCACCCCACAAAACAACATTGTAACTCAGATGACTCTGAGCGAGTGCATAATACACCGTGAGTAAGCTCTCCATTGGCAACGAGTGTTTAAAACTTTGTTTAACTTTTTACTGAGTTGATACACGTGATAGTGCCATCTCAAATACTTGTCGGCATGTACACCAAAAAATCTAACAATATCTGCGGATCGTAATTCATGTTTCTGAAAAGCGATAACCAACGCTTCGTACAGGTTCGTTTCATGCAGTTGAAACTGCATAAATTCTGTTTTATGTAAGTTTAACATTAGAGAATTCTTGTAACACCAATCCGAGAATTTCCGGATGAGTATCTCGCATTTTAAATTGAGTTCACCAGTGGTCTGAGTCGACACCGCCAAGGAAGTGTCATCAGCAAACAAGGTGATAGAGTCAGCATTGATGTACTCGGGTACATCGTTTACAAATAACAAAAAAATCAGAGGTCCCAGTACAGAGCCCTTCGGCACTCTCATAGCCTGAGCATAACATTTTGATTAAACTTTATTGTTCTTAACAATAAAATTGCGGTGAGATAGAAAACTCGTCATCCAGTTCAGAAAAACTCCTCTAAAACCCAAACTATACATTTTGTTGGTTATGAAATTGAGCTGTAAGCAATCAAACGCTCGTTACTCGTCATAAAATAAACCCGCCACATAGGAGCCATCGTCTAGGCAACCGTACAACAAAATTACATACGGCAGACTGACTATATATATATATATATATATATATATATATATATATATATATATATATATATATATATAATATATATATATATATATATTATATATTATATATATATATACATACATATATATTATATATATATAAATATATATATATATATATATATATATATATATATATATATATATATATATATACATATTCCCGGTACATATTGACATTTCCAGCTGCTCCCATCGAATCAAATGAGCTAAAATTTAGTATCAAGGATGGTTTCCGAGGCAAAACGAAACTATCAAAATTTGGGTGAATTTCTCCAACCGCCGCCATTTTTACGTAGATATTTATCGTTTTTTCAAGATTTTTGTTAATTTGCTCAACTTCACAGCTTCTGAAGATAGAGTTAGAGGGTTGATATTTGGTGGTGGATTGAGTTCATGATGTGGAAATGAGATCCTTAGTGTGATTCAACTTTTTTCCGCAAGCGCGCTACACTTCGCAGAGACTATATTGTGTTAGAACTTTTATTTTTTTCGAAAAAAAAAAAAATATATATATATATATATATATATATATATATATATATATATATATATATATATATATATATATATATATATATATATATGTACAGGGTGTCCAAAATTTCTGAGGCAAAGAGCTACCACGTGTAGCAGAGGTCCTAATAAGTTGATTGGACTCAATTTATTTATAAATCAAAATGTACCGTTTACCAGTGAGAAGATTTGAAAGTTCACATTACAAAACAAACCTTCTTACCCTGATATTTTTTTCAGAACTTTCTTAGGGGTGGTAATTCGGTTCTTAAAATTCTTCAGCAAAAGACTAATAAATTATCACCACTTTGGTACTCCTGTAAGAATGTCGCAATCCGCATAGTTTCCATGAAAAAAAATATTTTCTTAAATCCTTCACACAGTACAAATTTAACATAATTGTAATACAAAATTAAAAGAAAAAGGAAAAACGCATTTTTATGATAAATGTTCAATATGACGGACAGTTTTATCAATAAAAAGGTGAATTCGACATAAAAAATTGAAATGAACCCTTCTTAAAATGTGTTTTTGGAGAAAACTTTCAACTTTTGTCTCAGGTAGAAGTTACATTTTGGTATATGAATAAATTGGGTCCATTCGACTTATTTTGACCTCTAATACACGTGGTAGCTCTGTGTCCTAGTAATTATGGGATGCCCTATATATATATATATATATATATATATATATATATATATATATATATATATACATATATACATATATATATATATATATATATATATATATATATATATATATATATATATATATATATATATATATATATATATATATATATATATATATATATATATATATATATATATATATATATATATATATATATATAGAATAAAGTATAAACTTCAAAATAAAAACACTTGGCTTATGTTTCACAATATAAAAAATCTTTAGATACTGTACTTAGCAGTAATAAAAAGTCGACATGTTTCGAGCTATGAACTCATTATCAAGACTGACATGATGTCATGAGTTCATAGCTCGAAACATGTCGACTTTTTATTACTGCTAAGTACAGTATCCAAAGATTTTTTATATTGTGAAACATAAGCCAAGTGTTTTTATTTTAAAGTTTATACTTCATTCTTTATGATGTTTCACCAAGTGATGTGCGAGAATTCAATCTCAGTTATATATATATATATATATATATATATATATATATATATATATATATATATATGGTAATTCATGAGTATATGTCAATACCTCAGGTTTAGATTCACGCCCCAAAAATAAACATAAAACAAAAATAACATAAACATGGGTCCACAAGGCCTTCGTTTTCGAAATACATGGTGTTTAAAAAAACCTAACTGATTTTTTGTTGAACATAATTTGAGAACAATAATTTTATTGAAAATGAAAATACATATTTTTTAATTATACATTTTGTTAAATTTTGCTATGTTGAAATCAGATGCGTCGTAATTTTTAAAATCCAAATATCTCGAAAACTGTTGCTTATATCAAGTTTGAACAACTATACCTTTGGGATGTAAACATGACAAAAGAATTTATTCAATTCACTCAAAAATATAATACAGGTCCGAACCAAAATGTTGTGATAGTGAACAGACGTGTAGGTGGCGCCCCCTACAAGTAAGAGACTTGTAAAACCCGCGGATACCAATTTTTACTCCAATATTCACATTATCATAGATTTTATTGAACAAAAACGAAAAAATGAATAAATATTTTATCACCCTTCATTTCGAAAACGAAGGCCTTGCGAAACTATATTTTTATATAGACTTTTATTTTCATTTTTGGGGCCGGAATCCGTTTCTGAGGTATTGAAATTTCCTCATGAATCACCCTGTGTATATATATATAGATATATATATATATATATATATATATATATATATATATATATATATATATATATATATATATATATATATATATATATATATTCCCGGTACATATAAAAATCTCCAGCGGCTCCCACCAAAAGTGAGCTGAAATTTGGTATCTGTGATTGTTTTCAAGGTAGAACTGAACTATCAAGTTTGCGTGAGTTTTTCCACCCGCCGCCATTTTTTCGTAGATATTTCTTTTTTTTGTCTTCTGAAAATTGAACTGATTAATTAATTGAGCATCAAATACGGTTCATATAACATATGATGTTGTCAATAGTAACGTAATTACACTAGTAAGAGAAATAAAAAGTATAGAATAAAACTGACGCGCACTTGATTATCACTGTTACGTATTTTCAGCAAAATTCGCTGTGTGTCTGGAGTGTAACGTGTGATAAGATACTACGGTAGTCCGATACTAGCATCAGTAATTGCTAATCAAACAATATACCTATATTTCAGAATTAACTATATATTTTTCCAAATTGAAACTGTAAATACGTGCATTATTTCACCTGCTTTAATTTCTTCCTGTAGTTAATTCAAAATTAACTCAGGCGAACGTGCCGCTTGTTAATTGTTTCGATGAACTGTGCCCTATCTTTATTAGGTTTTTCAATTATGCTCTTAAATTACGACAGGCGACAGGAGCGAATTGCTGAGCCCCGAAAATAATTGACTCGCAGAGGAAATGAGAATGTAAAACCTACAGTTTATGTCGTCGGGAGTTAGTCTGAAACATGTAAAGGAGTATTTTTAGTCGTGTTTTCCCCGAAAATAATAGACTATTGCGAAAGTCAACAGCGATATTCGGGGGTATATTTTATATTAGTTTTGGACCTATTGGACCACGATTTTCGAGTTTTTTTGATATCTGATATTTAAACATACACACACAGACACACACACACACATATATATATATATATATATATATATATATATATATATATATATATATATATATATATATATATATATATATATTTGAATTGTTGTTGTCTGTGAACTATTTTTAACTTTTTGATAATTATAGGGTGAACGTGTCTCTCCACTGGTAATTCGTACTATTTATATAATTTGCTTAATTTACTTAGCATCAGTTGTTTGAGTTCAACAATAGTGTGATAGTTAACGTGTGACATAATATAAATACAAAATTAACGTACGCTAATAAAAAAAATTTATTTATGAAGAAAACGTCTCTACCCTGTTGTATGTCCCCTGGCGAGATTATCAACAAGGAAAGTACTAAATGACCAGGTGAGATAATTCTGATAATTACATGTTTGTATAAACTAATTTAAAGATAGCCAATGTTCTAATTCAGATATAATTAAGTACAATCTTTCATAAAAGTTAATTTTAATAATAGTTTTATCACATCAAGTATTTCCTTTGACCAGAATATTTTTGATGTCTTTACCCTGCCTTATGTATTTTCCCTGGCTACCTAGAAACTAAATAAAAATGTATAAATTGACTTGCCCTTACGTAAATGTGCACTAAGCAGAAACTAAAGTCGTAATATACGAGTTAATTTAAAAAACTCCAACTTTTTTCCTTGGCCGCATCCTCTCTGCACTTGAGACCTCTTATCGTAGAATGACCCAAATATATATATATATATATATATATATATATATATATATATATATATATATATATATATATATATTAATATATATATATATATATATATATATATATATATATATATATATATATATATATATATATATATATATATATATATTCATTTGGATTGGTTTTGTATCTGTATATTATAGATTGTTGGGATTTTTCGTGGTATAACAGATATTAAATGACTAATAAAAATAGATTTAATTTACTCGACGTTTCGGCTCTATTTTTGGAGCCTTTTACAAGAGTTTCATCAAGAGTCTGTAAGATAAAATTATATCGACCGAAGCCTGAAACTGACATCACCCATTCTTAGACCACAAACACTAAAACAGACAAACACACTACTACAGAAAAATGGTTATTCTCAATTGATGATAAACCAAATAACAAAAAAGAGAACTTATGAATTATACAACACAGAACAAACAAACACCAAACATGAAAACAACAAAACATCCAAATACATAACACTGCCATACATACCCTCACTATCACAAAGAATAAGTCACATACTAAAACCATATGAAATAAAAATAGCCTACAAACCACAAAACCAGGTAAAACAAATTTACACAAAACTCAAAAGCAAAACACCTCTAATGGACAAGACACACACAGTATACGAAATCCCATGTAACAACTGTAATAAGACATATATAGGTCAAACAATGCAACACTTAAAAGAAAGAATTAAAACGCATAAATATTCAAAAACACAGATCACGGCACTAAATAAACACAAACAAACAGACGGACATAGTTTTAACTACGACAAAACTAGAATCTTGGCAACAGAAACTAACACAAAGAAAAGAGAAATTTTAGAAATGATACATATCCAGAAAAATCTACAAAATGTAATCAATAACCGTTCAGACGTGAATAATTTGAGCACCGTATATTCTCAAATATTATAAAAGGCGCATAACGCGAAGACACGGGGAAACGATTAAGACTCGACACTGTTTCGGATTCATAAACCAGTCGTTCACACGAGCTGGAACTTACCACAGCAAAAGAAAAGAAAACAAATCGATCCGTAGTGAGGTAAATTTTTAATATCAACCTTCGTATTGTAAACTAGCTTTAAATTATATTTTATCTTACAGACTCTTGATGAAACTCTTGTAAAAAGCTCCAAAAATAGAGCTGTAACGTCGAGTAAATTAAATCTATCTTTATTAGTCATTTAATATCTGTTATACCACGAAAAATCCCAAACAATATATATATATATATATATATATATATATATATATATATATATATATATATATATATATATATATATATATATATATATCAGGGGCGGCTATTCGAAGACGGCTAAGGAGGCTAAGCCTCCTACTCAATAATATTCCGTGTATCACTAATATATTATATTGAATAGTCAGCATTCAGCATATTCATATTAATCAAAATCATATTATTTTATGCACCTACCTTCCTTTCAACCTACATTATATAATATAATTTATTAATTACGATAGAAGGTATTTACGTTTACTGCATTTCATTCATTTCAACATTTGTGGCAACGCTGCAGAGGCTTAAAAAGGTATATTTTCAACGTTCATTATGCGTGCCACAGAAAAGAAAACAACGTTAATTTTAAAAAATTCAATGGCGACTTAGTGGAATATTTGTTATCCCATAACTTTAGTGCACTAAGTTAAAACGATAAAGTTTTAATAAAAACATTGCGACCTACCCCGGAATTAAACAATTTGGTGCAGCGTAGCAGAATCGCGGTTTTAATATCAGAAATTATAAAAGACATCCTTGGCTTACCGGATCACAGCTAAAATATAAATAATTTTGTTGGCAGTGTTTACTTTTTACTAGGGAAAATGTCTCTGTTTGGCACTGGCATTTATGCAGGAATTATGATAATTATCGATAATACAACAGACTGCCCCGATTTTCTTGAAATTTCAGATTATAGCTTATTTTGGCCTGAAAAAGCCGAATATGAAGATTTTGTCGCTGGGTCATCCTTTTTTTTTTCAAAAACTTGAGCATACCTGACTTTTTCTAACCTTACTAACCTAACCTCCGAGTTCATAAAAGTATAAAATTCATGAAATACATTAACTTTATTATCAAAAAGACAATGTTTTTATTATATCTATAAAAAAATAGATGTCTATACCAAAGAATTTATTTAAATTGTTTTGTTTAGGTCTAAATGTATTTTTTATTATTTTATTTTGTTGTTATTTTATTAAGTTTTGTTTGACTTTTAAGACAAGAATTTTATTTTAATCTATTTTTGGGAGGGGCCTATTTTATTTCTGGCAAGAAAAAAGTCTCACCTCCCCGTTGGTTCTTGCTGGGCAACAATTGATCAATTCCTCGAATAGGTACCTATTCAATATTTTAGGGTACTTGTTTTACTTTGATTTTCTTTAAGGCGGTTGACCTTGAAATCCTAAAAATTTTCGCCTATGGTGTATTTTTTAACACCTCTTTTAGCTTCCTTAAACCAACACCTCACGAGCCGCCACTGATATATATATATATATATATATATATATATATATATATATATATATATATATATATATATATATATATATATATATATATATATATATATATATATATATATATAACAAATGAGCAAAGTATTCAGGGTTTGAAAAAATGTATCAAAATTTGGTCAAATTCAGTAAAAATTTTTTCATTGTCAAACGTTATGCAAGGAAGTAGCAGAGATATACATGATTAGAAATTGGTCAAATAGGCAGAAAAGATATAAGAATTAATTGTGAACAACATATCCGAAATTCGGCCTTCCAGGGCACTTAACAAATTGATTAAGAGAGTTTGTACGTAAATTGATTTGATTCTAAGGAACTGCATTTTATTAGTATGAATCCTTTTCTGTAAACGTCGCTATCTTTTTGAATATATTTCAATTTTTTTTAGTGATTGAACTTGATGGTTAAAATTTCGTACATGGATTGAGTTAAAATTAGGGAAGTGCCTTTCAGTAGCTTCAATCATTTTTCTAAGAAGTCTTCATTTGTATGGGGCAACCTCTTTTTTCATGGTGTTTTAGATTTTCCGTATCTCTACAGTTTGTGCAGATTGAGTTAATGTTTCAACTCTTTTCCCATACTGCGCTGCACTTCACGGGACTTTACCGTATCTCGACCTGCTTCACCATCACTACCTAAGCTATGCACTTCGCGAATTTTTTTTTTTAATAAAATGAATTATTTTCCAATTTTTATTACATTTTGCTATCAAAGCGTGGTTCTACAATACGGGATGCACTTCGCGAATTCTTTTATTTGAATAAAATAAATCATTTTTCAATTTTTATTTCGGTTTATGTTAAAGCATGGTTTTTCAAACCATGTTTTATTCCTTTCGAATTGCATCTCGACCCGATGCACTTCTCTAGTAAAATAGAACCTTAGTAACGGAGCTCTGCTGCTCACGGTTTTTTTTCATATTGGATCAACATGGATATGATTTATGTAAGTAGGCGTGATTTTTATATCTTTATAGTCAACAATAATATATATAATAATTATTATAATTGAGTGATAACGATTAGGTATTCTTAACTCAAAAAGAATCTTTTGTAAGAAGCGTCTAAAATAATAAGGACCTATATATAAATATCAAGAATCCTGTTCCAATACTTCAACGGTCTGTAAAATCATGTACGAAAAGAACGCAAACCTCATATCAATCCATTATCTTAATTATTCCAGAATTAAGTAACACCTTCCTACTCATATAATCGGCACCTATCGCCAGTAAGGTTTTAATGTACACACAGTGTGTATTTATTACAGAAAGATTATAAGAAAACGATGCTGCCTCATTGCAATGCAATTTGCAATTACCTCCCAGCGTTAAGAGTCATGTTCGTAAGATAAAGTTACACTTCGGTTTGAATTATGAGACCAGCGAGTGAAGACATTTTGTTATTAACTCCCAGCAGATATGGCGATAAGTTGATTTAAAACCATCATTTAGCTCATAACTAGATACTGATTATATATTATATAATATTTACATATATATATATATATATATATATATATATATATATATATATATATATATATATATATATAATCTCTTGAAAATTATTAGCAATAACAGGCTTGTTGAATCTTAAAAAACTCGATTTTATTAAAAAGTTGACGTTTCGCCACAACATTCGTGGCATTATCAAAACTTTTGAAAAAATTGAAATTTCTTTGACATCTATTGATTTGAAAAAAGTTGAATAGAAACAGACTACTGTTCCACTAAAATTTTTCGGCTGTGGCCGTTCTTTATTATTTATTACGTGCTATTCAGTCCAATATTAACATTCAAATCTGTTATTATTAGATGGTAAGGGAAACCACAGAAACCTTTACCCACGTATGGTTACTAACCATAACAACTCATCTTCTTAGACAAAATCTAATCATCTAGAATTTTCAATTTTTCTAAAGAGAAAGTATAGTTTAGAACATGTGATTTCCAAAATTACAAATAATGTCTTTTCAAAGACAACAATCAAATATTTTAAACCTATTTTGTACATTACGTGGGTGAAGGTTTCTGTGGTTCCCTTCCCATCTAATATCAACAGACTTGTCTGTTGATATTGGACTAAATAGCACGTAATTAATAACTGAAGATGGCCACAGCCGCAATAAGAAAGTTTTGAAAAAAAGATAAATAGTACCCTATTCTTTGACTCTTCAAAATCAAAATAATTTGAACCTATTTCGAACATAATGTGGGTAACGGTTTCTGTGGTTTCCCTTACCATCTAATAATAACAGATTTGAATGTTAATATTGGACTGAATAGCACGTAATAAATAACAAAGAACGGCCACAGCCGAAAAATTTTAGTGACAGTAGTCTGTTTCTATTCAAATTTTTTCAAATCAATAAATGTCAAAGAAATTTCAATTTTTTCAAAAGTTTTGATAAAGCCACGAATGTCGTGGCGAAACGTCAACTTTTTAATAAAATCGAGTTTTTTAAGATTCAACAAGCCTGTTATTGCTAATAATTTTCAAGAGATTAGAAATAGTTCACAGGCAACAACAATTCGAATAAATATATATATATATATATATATATATATATATATATATATATATATATATATATATATATATATATATATATATATATAGGTACATATATATAAAATTGATGATTCAATAAGGGGTTGAGATGGATAAATAATAGCCTAGTAGGTATACTTAATAAATTTATGACGACGTTTCGATTATTGTCATAAAATTCTTCAGGAGACAAATAGTTTAGGTTAAAAATAAAAGCGACATCTCATAGAACAAACAATCTTTAGGAACATCTCATACTCAGCAAATAAATAAAGAACAATAATGAACTCAAGTAAATTTCACGCGGACAAATAATTATTCTAATCAAGCATAGTTAACAGCTAAAAAAAATTTCTCTATTAGTTTGATATCTATTGTTGCTCTGTAATACCCGAAGCAACATGCTTGTTCAGAATAATTGTTTGTCCGCGTGAAATTTACTTGATTTAATTGTTGTTCTTTATTTTGCTGAGTATGAGATGTTCCTTAAGATTGTTTGTTATAAGAGATGTCGCTTTTATTTTTAACCTCAACTGTTTGTATGCTGAAGGAGGATATGACAATAACCGAAACGTCGACATATATTAATGAAGTACCTAGGCTATTATTTATTCTTTTCAATATATATATATATATAGGGTGTCTCGGTTAGTTGGTAGAGGGTGTCAAAAATTCAAAAAATATTGGTTTTTTCTAAATTACCTGGACATCTGCTAATTGTAATATTATCATTCTATTCAGATTCTTATAATAATCTCAATACATACTTCCAACTTTGTTTTATTACTGAGTATTGTTAATAATAAAATTGATGTATTAAGGAAATTGTAAAAATTTTTTTCTGGAAAAACCTTTCATCCAGCGAAAAAAATTCAAAAAGTGAAATAGCTTCCAAATAGATCCTGTTACTCGACAAAAATATCTGGGTTGTCATAACACCATTGATATGAAAAATAAGGATAAATGTTGACGTATTATGTCACTTATATAACACTTCTACTTATTTACAGCAGGTGACTATACTACTCCAAAACGTAATTTTATAGTTCTAGACTAGTGATTCCCAAATAGTGGTCTGCGGACCCCTTGGGGTGCGGAGCCTAGTTCAAGGGGGTCCGCGAAGGTGAGAGCAAAGGAACAAACAAAAATTTTTACTAGAAATAGGTAGAACGAGAATATTGTATATTATTTTTTTCAATAACAATAAGAGTTTGTCAAGTTTGGAAACTAGTTAAACTCATTAATTTTATTAAAGCCAGGACGTTAATTCTCCGAAATTCTAAACATTATGTAAGGTAGCTGGCAGTGACCCATTTTCAACTTCTTTTACATACTTGAGTGCGGTGGTTGTCTCGAGGAAGAATTTTTACTCGATTTTTCGAACTCCGTGAGGAAGTGCGGTTATTCATAAGTGACAAGAAACTGGGAGAATGTCTTAATGATTTTCCTTGGTTATGTCAACGAATTTCAAATATAGGACCTTATTTTGAACAAGCAATGCGCAAAAAAATCAAATTTCTCTGTACACAATTACGCCAATAAATAATTTTTTCAACAACTCGTGGTTTGGTTCTTCATATAAGTATTATAATTTTTTTCATGTTTTATTTTGATAAAATATCATAATTTGTTTTGAATAATATGTCTTTTTCAATATACCTATGATTTAATTTTTTTAATTTTCATTTAATTTTTTTTAATTTTTAAGTTGAAATAAGAATATGTTATGATGCTTATGAATATTTGTATTTTATTTTCATTGTTCGGTTGGGGTTCGCCAAAAATTTGTAATTTGGGATCCTGGAGTTGAAGTAATTTGGGAACCACTAGAATATAGTCTAAATATATATATATATATATATATATATATATATATATATATATATATATATATATATATATATATATATATATATATATATATATATATATATATATATATATATATATATATGTATATATATATATATATATATATATATATATATATATATCTATATAAAACAATCAAAAGGCTTCCTTTTTCTGAAGCATACTTTCGCGTAGTAAATTTAGAAATTCACGCAATCTAAAATCCAGAGAAAATTTTCAAGAAATTTAAGAACCGTCACTGTATATAAGAATTCTGAATAAAAACTTTGTACTTTTTCAATCTTCACTCGAATGATTCCCTTGTTATCTAAGTAGGAAACCGTAATTATATCAATTGTTAATACCATTAATAAACCATTACGTTGAACAATAAAAAATTCCAACAGATGTTATTCGATTGAAAAGAGTACCTAGCTACAATATTTCAATATCGGCTTAATTGCAATGGAAAGATTTACGATAGACCGTAATTATCCGAGCTCGTATGTTTTATCTTCTGATTATATTGTTCATTGTAACAATAATCGAACGATCAAATATACAATAAGTTCATAATGTTTTCGTATTGTAGACAGATAAGGATAAATTGCTTGAATCACAATTACTATATCAGAATGGCATCTAGGATCATAATAACATAGATCGTGATATTAATAATAATAATATTAATTCAATAGCCACCCACTTAAGTTGCATACCTACAGAATAAAATTAATGGATATAAAAACTCAGATTTTGTTGCCAGACATCAGAGAAAGAGAATGGAGGTTAAGATTCAATTAAAATATGGTTAAGGAGGGTGCGACTGTCGAATATTTGGCTACTTAACGAGGAATATGGAATAGTTCGAAGTCAGAAATCTCCATTGTCGGATACTTCTTGCATATACTTCTAAGAATCCATCTAAATAAAATCGAGACACCAAAACTTCTTCTTCTTCCGCTGCGCGAAATAAGGATCTGGTACTTTGTCCATACCATTCTCTCAGGTTTTTAAGCCACGATGTCCGTCTTCTTCTCGGTGCTCATCGCCCTTCAATTTTTCTCTGTATTATAAGTTGGAGGAAGCGGTATTTCTTGCCCCTCATAACATGACCGAAGTATTCCAGTTTTCGCCGCTTCACTATGTTTATGACCTCGGTCGTTGTATTTAGGCGTAACAAGACATCACTGTTCCGTACTCTATCAGTCCAGGAAATCCTAAGTATGCGACGATAAACCCACATTTCAAATGCTTCAATCTTTTTGCAATGCCAATCCAGCAGTGTCCATCCCTCTATTCCATACAGCAAAATGGGAAATATGTAGCATTTGGCCAGGCGTAGTCTTAAGCTTAGATTCAGTTGTCTACACGTGAGCAACTCTTTCATTCTGATAAATGCACTTCTGGCTTTTTCAATGCGGATCCGTATTTCCTCTTCACTGTTTAGGTAACATCCGAGGTATTCGTAGTGACCAATTCTTTCTATTATTTCCCGACCAACTGACAATTGTACATTTCCAAAATTTTGCGTGATGAAAATTTGGTTTTCTTTAAATTTAGTGTTAAACCACTAGCATTATTAGTCTGGTTAATTCTTGTTATTAAACATTGCAGATCCTCAGAAGAACTGCTCAATAATACTTTATCATCAGCGTAACGGATGTTATTTATTGGTACACCATTTATGTAAATTCCTATTTCGTTTTCGTTTTCAGACAGAGCTTTGGACAAAATAGATTCAGAATATATATTAAACAATAATGGGGAAAGCACGCAGCCCTGCCTAACTCCTCTCCGGATTTCTATCTCATCCGATACATGGTTCTCCACCTGAACAGAAGCTCGTTGATTCTAGTATAGGTTAGCGATAATTCATATCTCACGCTGATCCAGCCCGATGTTTTGAAGGTTTTGTATCATTTTGGAAAGTTGTATCAAAAGCCTTCTGATAATCTATAAAGCACATGTATACTGGTCTATTCATATCTAAGCATCTCTGAACTAGAACTTGCATGCTAAAGAGATATACCTAACCAAAACTGGTTAGGTATATATTATAATGTACTTATTACATCTCAATTTTCCTATTTTATAATATCAAGAATGAGGTTAATCGATATTTCTCACAGTTTTTTCACAAATTCAACTAATGAATTGCGTTTTATAATCTTTGTTTACTCATTGATATTCTTCAAATAAAAGAATATTTCACTTGCGTGGCAACATGCCTACAAGATGTCATTAACTGACATTTTGACAGAAGAACTTTGGTTTTCGAAGGAATGTAACTTATTTTGTACTGAGATAAAGGCTTGCTTCGTACGCAGGTAATAAAAACTTTTCATTTTCGAGTTGCTATCTTCCTTCAATTTATTATTATTGTTAAAATTTTTCTATATTATGATTGAATTTATATTTTTCATTACTTCAGCATGTGGCATAATATTTTTAAAATATCAGTGCAAGAGTGAGATAACTAGAAAAGAGAGGGTTACAAATAATACAAGACATTTAAAATTGTTTTTTATTCTTATGAATGAACTATTTGGGGATAAATTAGAGTCCAGAAATTGGGTTTATTGATATATTTTAAATGAAAGAAAATTTCATCGACGTGACTATATGCCTACAAGATGTCATTAACTGACATTTTGAGGTACCTACATCTTTGATTTCCGATGAGATGTAGCTTATTTTGGACTTTGAGTTCTATAAAGGGGGTTTACGCAATGTTATTCTTAAAATAAAAGAAAATTTCATCAACTTGGCAATATGTCCACATTACTTAGGTAAGTACAAAATAAGTTTCAATTCATCGATAATCAAAGGTGTATTTTTTTCTATGAAAAACACATTTCATTAAATGTCATTTTTATAGAAAAACTCACCGTGGCAAAATGTAGACATGTTACGACTATTAATAAAATTTACTCAACTTGTGAACAAAAATTCGTGAAATATTTCAAATTTAATAATAAAATATATTGTTACAAAGATAAATCATATTAGTGAATGTCTCATACATGCCAAATGGTGTTTCTGTATGAGAAAAGCATAACGAAGATTTGTATTTTCTCCCTGTAAACGACAATCATTACGGCCAACATCAATTGATACATTTTTGTCACGTTCCCATGGGATATCGTGTTTTTCATTTGTTGCCAGAGGGTTGATTTCTCCCCTCTGTGAAGCGACACGTGTTCACGACACCTTTGTCCCATCGAAGACCGCAATGCACCCTCTGCAGGAATAAGAGCATCCCTTCTCCGGGATTATGACAAATATTGTGGCAGTCATGGCCCCGCCCCCAGATAATGTCATTTTCGAATTGCCGTTATGAAGGGAAAGGAGGACAATGGGAAAACCGTTGTCTGTGTAGGATAAGATGGGATGAATTTAATTATGAAATTCTGTCGAGATGATATTCTATCAAATATGCAAATTGCCTTGATATAATCATTCGCTCTAAGCAGTTTAAGTTAGGTTTAATTAATTGTTCATGATTGAAAATTGAAGGTTTAATTAAAGAATTGTATAGAAATTATGTTATATAAACTGCAGTTTACCATGTATTTTCTCTACTCTATTCAATAATTTTGTCAAATATGCAAATTGCCTTGATATAATCATTCGCTCTAAGCAGTTTAAGTTAGGTTTAATTAATTGTTCATGATTGAAAATTAAAGGTTTAATTAAAGAATTGTATAGAAATTATGTTTTATAAACTGCAGTTTACCATGTATTTTCTTACTCTATTCAATAATTTTTACAAATATGCAAATTGCCTTGACATAATCATTCGCTCTGAGCAGTTTAAGTTAGGTTTAATTAATTGTTCATGATTGAAAATTAAAGGTTTAATTAAAGAATTGTATAGAAATTATGTTATATAAACTGCAGTTTACCATGTATTTTCTCTACTCTATTCAATAATTTTGTCAAATATGCAAATTGCCTTGATATAATCATTCGCTCTAAGCAGTTTAAGTTAGGTTTAATTAATTGTTCATGATTGAAAATTAAAGGTTTAATTAAAAAATTGTATAGAAATTATGTTATATAAACTGCAGTTTACCATGTATTTTCTCTACTCTATTCAATAATTTTGTCAAATATGCAAATTGCCTTGATATAATCATTCGCTCTAAGCAGTTTAAGTTAGGTTTAATTAATTGTTCATGATTGAAAATTAAAGGTTCAATTAAAGAATTGTATAGAAATGATGTTATTTAAACTGCAGTTTGCCATGTATTTTCTCTACTCTATTCAATAATTTTGTCAAAGAAAATATTAATGACTGAAGCATATATGTATTGGGATCTGACATGTCATCTGGCGAACTCTGGCGGCCAGATGGATGATGTTTTTATTTCCAACGTCAACAAATGTAATTGCATGACAAGTTTTGGATTTCTTAAAAATGAGGTCGCAAAAGATGTATAATGGAAAGTGTTAATTTTCCAAACGTAGAATCAGCAAGTCTATAGTGTGTTGTTGCGTGTAATTCTAAAGCATATACAAATGCAATTATTAGCTATTAGCTATTATTCAAGGGTTTCAGAAGCCAAACAAATTTTGTATTGAGAGAAAAACATTTGGAGAAAAGGAAAAGATTGAAGGTATGGAAAATCAATCTGAAAAAGAATCACACAACTCCTAGAATGACGGTGTGTTCTTTGCATTTTACAAAATAAAATTACATTATTCCAGGTACTTAATTAAGTCCTATGATTTAAACTTAGATAGGTTCCCTTTATTGATGAAATTTCCAGATGCTGCAGCCAAAACATTAAGAATTGTTGGATCTGTGTTGCCTGGAAATTTATTGGTATTATTAGAAGACATTTTTACAGTGATATGTGGTACGATAAATATGTCTTCTCCGATCTTAGAAGATGACAAATTCATGGAAGATTAAGTGAAATGATGGAGTAACAAATTTTTGTATATGATGCTTATTAGATTGAAGTTAGTTATAAGGAATACACACGGAATGAAAAAGTTTTTCTTTGTACATTCATTATTAATACATCTTGAGTTGCATTATGGTTGATGGTGTTTTATTATGAAAACCACATTTGATTATATAAAACATGATTTCTCATTGAATGCATGTATACTACTAAATAAATGTTTTTCGTGAAATTTCGAATATATTCTGCCCAAAGTTCTTCAGAAATAATTAATTTTCAGTTTGTGATAAAGAATCATCGATAAAAAGTTTTGAAATATGTTTATTGATAATTGCCCATCATATCTGGCCGATTATAAACTTCCTGCATAAAAAAGCTCGAATCAATAGTTTCATATCACTTAAACAAATAGAGTTGATTCAGGCTAGTTATTTTACACTTCAAATTCAATCAAATCAAAATAGATAAGCAAAAAGCATTAAAGTTCGCGATAGCTGGCCTGGAATTCTCTTCATTTTTCCCACATTGTTTTATGAATTTAGATCTTTCCAGACTATATTACATAAAGCTTCATACTTTCACTCGAAACTAACATTGTTATAGGAAAAACTCAAAAATCTTTCAAATCTCTCATATAATTTGTGTTGAAAGTTGGTTTTGAGACGCCATGTTTTGACGTTATCACCTATTAGCTCCGCCTCCATGTCAGATCCCAATACTGATTTAAATTATATTTTCAAGTACACAAAATAGATGCACTCTCATCAGATAAATACGTCAACTTAAACCGCGTCCTTCACATTCAATCCCTTCAGTAATTCGCAATATTACCGTATCATGTTTAATTTCATAGTTCTGAATCTTTGAAATAGGTTTACTTGAATAGTTGTGTCGAAATTATATTCTATATAATCTGCAGTTAACCATGTATCATTTTATCTACTCAATTCAATAAATTTGTTACAGAAAATGTAGATACCGATCAAAATTATATTTTACAAAATAGAATCACTCACTAGAGAAATACGTTAACTTAAACAGTAGTCACTGTTACTACTTACTTTATTCCTTTCAGTTATTCCACACTTTAACCTCATCATGTTAAATATTCTCTGATTTTTAATCTTTGAAATAAGTTTAATTAAAGAATTGTTTCGAAATTATATTCCATATAATCTGCGGTTTATTTTGAATCGTTTTCCCTACTCAGTTCAATAATTTTTTTCATGAATGAAAAATATAGATACTTATTAAAATTATATTTTCGAGAGGCCACAAAATATATGTACCCACTGAGAAATACGCCAACTCAAATAGCTGTCACTGCTACTGCATCCTTAGTTTAGTCATTCCAGTGATTCACACTTTTACCGTCTCATGTTTAATATTTTCTGGTCCTAAATGTTTGAAATCAGTTTTATTAAAGAGTTGTGTCGAAATTATGTTCTATATAGTCTCCTCTCTAGTTTCTCATGAATCATTTCCTGTACTCGATTCAATAATTTTGTCACAGAAAATTTTCATGATTGAAAAAGATAAACACTGATTAAAATTATATTTTCGAGAAGCCACAAAATATGAGCAATCACAGAGAAATACGCCAACTTAAATAGCTGTCACTGCTACTGCATCCTATAATTTACTCCTTCCAGTGATTCACACTCTCACCATCTCATGTTTTAAATTATCTGGGTGTCTGATTCTGAATCCTTGAAATAGGTTTTATTAAAGAATTGTGTGGAAATTATGTTCTATATAATCTCTAGTTTACCATGAATCATTTCCATTACCTACTCAATTCAGAAAGTTTTCATGATTGAAAAATACAGATATTGATTGGAATTATATTTTCAAGAATCCACTAAATAGAAGAACTTACAGAGAATTAGGTACACCAACTTAAACAGATTTCAATCTTACTGCATCCTTCAGTTTGGTCCTTTCAATCGCACTTTTACCGTCTCATGTTCAATATTCTCTGGTTCTGAATCTTTGGAGTTCGTTTAATTAAACGTTCTATCAAATGAGAAATTCACCATGAATCATTTGCTTACTCCAAGCAATTTAATAATTTTGTAACCTATGTTCATGGTGGAAAATTGAAGATCTGGTTAAAATTATGTATATTTTCGAAAGATCTCGAAATGAAAATATATTTCACATGTCATGTTCAATATTTTATGGTTTTAAATTTTTGTAATTGGTTTAATTGAATAATTCGGTGTAGATAATCAATTACCTAATCCACTAATACTGCATAGTGCAATTTGTAATCATTTTTGCTGGCTGAATATGAAGGATTGAAGATTAGTAGTCACTGTCAAAAGTGTTTTATTAACTTTTGTAGTCTTCATTGAAGTTTTCATGATTGAAAAATAATGGAATAATTTGCATATAACTCGAATCCGCTTGATGTTTTTGAAGCTTGAAACTTTCTAACCTGATTGTCATCAATTTAAAAATAAACAATTGGGTTTGTTGCGAAAATATAATATCAAATCTTTTAATCCTTCGCCATTATGTTTCTTGTTTTCTTTTTTCTTCTATGTTATAATTCTTAAAATTGCACATAATTTTTGTCATAAGTTGAAAAAAAATTTGAGTAACCAAAGGACACTCTTCGTCGCCTTAATCATTTTCAAAAAATCCTGAAGTACTCCTCTAACCAGAGTGTACACAATACTCGATACTGAACATCCATCGTTCAAAATCTTTGAAATATTGACAGGAAGTTCAATTTGCGCTACCAAATTTCAAGATTAACATTATTTTTTACTCCCTCCGTATGTGGCTTCCTAATCGTAAATTACACATAATTTACTCATGAATTCAGCCCCGAAACCTCACATTAACTGAACAAAGAGAAGCCATATGGTAAATTAGATAGTATGTACGATAATTTTGCACCGTTTGCACCAATTACAGTCATTCAGAGGACGCAAAATCGACAGTGGCGCCCGTTAACAAAAGGAACATTCAC
>JARQZK010002891.1:1060000-1062500 GCA_030704885.1 Cynegetis impunctata
TCTATCAGGTTTCTGTTTACAATTTGATTTTTCTATGAATACTTTTTTTCTCGCAAACATTTTGTGATTGTTGAAAAAATTTTTATTGAATAATTAATGTTTCTAGTAAGAACACAGCACATTACGAAAATTATTATATATATATATATATATATATATATATATATATATATATATATATATATATATATATATATATATATATATATATATATATATATATATATATATATATATATATATATATATATTTATATCAATATATATATATAAACATATATATACCTATATATATATACTTATATATATATATATATATATATATATACGTAGGGGAAGGTCGGGCAAGATGGGGTAGCTAAGGATCAAACCTCGAGAAATCATAGAGGTGCATATTTTTTTAATGGTATTTATTTGTAATCAGTTCTTTGATTATTAGTCTCATAAAATAAAATGAAATTAGGAACTTTCTTTAATGGTATTAGAAATAAAATAAAAATTTCTTAAATATGAGATATCACCTCGTCTTGCCCGATAGGTGGGGTAAGATGGGGTGGTCTTATAGGGTAAGATGGGGTATAGTTTTTCTTTCTATCATTAGGGAATACAGAAGTCGCAAATATGGGTCGCTTCAGCATCTTCATCGTCAACACCTGCGCAGCCACAATAAGCCCATTTATGACAAGAAGAGCAAGCAATCCAACCTTCATTAGACTCCAAATATAGTCCTGTGCAATACAGTGTTTTGGTTTTCATCGTCACTTTTTTCAGACGATGATTGTCTAGCACGTTTTGTCGATTTTAATTTTTGTGAGGATTTAGCCTTGAGTTCTTTTTCATCTTTTTTTATCTGTCGTAGTGCCTTATTTCGTTTTTTCAATTTTTCAGTGCCAATTTTCCTTTTAATAGTTTCTTCTAACTCCCGTTTAGAGGGCGAAGAGGTGATGATAGCAGTTTTACCTCGCCTTTTCGATACCCCACCATTTTTTTGATTACTGGAAGAGGAATTAATTGCTTTGGACTAACCACAGTAAAGCTGCTTTGATCTTGGACTGAGTCAGACCAGTTTGAACATCGTGGAGAAGGGTTTTGATATAGATCCGTAACCAGTCCAGTCACTGGAATTGTCGTAGATGTAGAAGTAGTAGAAGATGTAAAGATAATAGACATAGTTGTCACTGCTGTCGTATTAGAAACTGTCCCAGCAACTGCAGTTGTTGATGTGTTCACGGTTTTTGCAATGGAAACAACCGATGTATCGACCGCAGTTGTCGATGCCCTCGCTTTTTCGTAGTCTTCACTCGTAGAGGAAGGAAGATTTTCATTTAAAGGAATCTCAGTAGTCAGAGAGGCAACAAAGTCACAGTCTGAAAAAACGCTCGGATCGTGTGGCCAAATGCCAGTAGTTTTGAAACCATTGATTGAGGTTGTCATCGTTGCTGCTTGAATAAAAGCTTTACCAAATAATTCTGCCACTTGTCGGACGGTAACCACCATTCCCAGATTCGTTCGGAGCCATGTTGATACAGCTTGGTCGTAGTAAGTGCTCAATGGCCTCATAAAAACTACATCAGCTGGTTGAAGCCGATGAGTAGTGTGCGGTGGGAAACACAAAATTAGAACTCCGTTTGCTCTAGCTTCATTAATTAGATTAATATTCTGAGTGTGAATGCTGTGCCCATCTAGCAGTAATAAAACTCTAATGAAGCACCACTAAATGCAACAAATCGCTTAAACCATTCCAGAAAACGCTCGGCTGTCATCCATCCAGAGTCAGTACATACACCCCAAGCTCCTGGTGCAGCATTTAGCATCAATTCAGGGTTCATCCTTTTCCTTGGAAAAACCATCATTGGTGGCATATAGTGACCGGTGGCACTGAAGCAAATTTCAAAAATGATAGTTGTTCCTCTTTCAGCCGACACTATTGCACCTACTTGTTTTTGGCCCTTTTTCACTGAAATTTTGGATCTGGCTTTTGGTACAACTGACACACCTGTGTCGCCGCAATTATATATTCGATGTGGAGTAAGTTTATGCTCGTCATATACAGTGGCTAAAAAATTAAAAATTTTTGTAACTGCTACAGTGTTAAACTCTTCTCTTAGCAGCTCTTGCAGCTGAAGTATTTTCTGGCTTTCTAATGGATAACTCCGAGTGTCTTGCCAAAAAATTTTTGAGCCAGGCCTTCCCAGCTTTGCCTTTCTCAGAATTGAATGGACTAGACTTATTATTTTGCACAGCAAGTTGATAAACCATTTTTTTTGAATCTCTAGTTGTAAGGCCAAAAAACCTTCTTTCCATATCTAACAAATAACTCACCAGCTCATCCTCTTCCTTTTGGGAAAATACAGGGAGTTTAGGACCCAAAGGTACCATCATATTCTGTATTTCATTATTGTTTTCACGAACCTTCTTTACTTTTCGCTCCAATGTAGTTTGTGGGACGGAAATGGTCTTTGCAGCCAACATATATCCCATTTGTCCCTTGAGAATAGCT
>JARQZK010002891.1:1067500-1097500 GCA_030704885.1 Cynegetis impunctata
ATGATTTATGATCATACTTAAGATGAAAAAATCATAAATCAAAAGGACACTCAATTCGTGGTTCGATCGTGTTTGTACTCAAAAAATTCACGCATATCATAGGGCTCGATGTTGATGAGATATTGAAATACTTCTTTTTTGAATTGTTTGTAGCTTTCAATGATCTGATATTTACGTGGCAAAGTATTGTAAAGTTTGATGCACATATACTTGGCGTTTTTTTCTGATAATGTCAGAGAATGACTTGGGACATGAAAATATTGAATATTTCTGGTACAATTAACATTTCTATGATGCCGAAAATATTCACTATGTTTAATTAAAAATTGGAGACAACAAAAAATATACAATCCCTGCACGGTAAGGATGTTCAATAGTTTAAATTTACCACGACAAGATTCGCGTAACTTCATTCGTAGAATTATTATATATATATATATATATATATATATATATATATATATATATATATATATATATATATATATTTAAATTCTTGATTTTTACCTGTTTATCGTATTCATTGAGATATCAATTATTGGTATAACAGGTTTATTTCAAACATTACATTTTAAAATTAAAATTCACAGGACGTTTCAATGGAGTTTCCATCTTCATCAGCAGAATGTTCATTGGTAGTTGTCACAATACTACAAGTAGTACTTTTTTTTCATATCATTTCAACTAGGTAACTTTTATTAAATATTGTAAAAACTGAATATATCTATGACTTGAGTAGTAACTATAGGCAATTCTAGATGAAATACTCAAATGTCACATTATGCCATATATAGATTATAGGTATCAAATTCCGTATAAACAGAGAAAAATTTGTCTAATAGTCACATAATGGTATAAATCAAAAATTAAATAACTATTTTGGCATAAGAAGAATTTAAGATACGTTACGAGGTTATTAAAACTACTATATTTTATTGTCCTACAATCGACTACTCAATTGATTAAAAAACTATTTATATAACTCATAATATACCGGCAACTATGTTTCTCAGATCAGGAAATGGTTCGAACAATTCAACATATTATTCAAAGAAAAAACGAATGATATCGAAATGAATATTTCGATATTAAATGCTTATATTCTTAACGGTAAAAATTTACTTAAAAAACACTTGGAGCATATCTTTCGCTTATCGTTTCTTTCAGAACTGTTTTTTTCTTGACCGCAACAAATCCAAGAAGAACAGATCAACATAACATAAGAGCATTTCACTTCCAGTTGTTTCACACAATCCCTGTACAAAAACATCTCGTTCCAACAAAGCATTTGCTACTTCTCGACTTCAATTCAAATCCAATCAACTTGATAACGCACTCAAAAGCTTTATTCAAGCTTATAACACCGTAGCCGAACAAAAAAGCGCAAATCCAATACCCGTCATTGTATCAAATTCAATGCTTATCACACATCGTACCAAACTCTCATTCAATAAATTCCCATTCAAATATCATCCTGTTAGGGAAATAAAACGTACCAAGGTGGCTTTCTCTTTGTCGAAATTCGACGATCTTTACTTTACAACAAAGAAGTGATATATGTTTACATAGTTGGCCTAACAATTACTTAGCCTTGTTCACCGCAAACTGTCAAAGCAAACTAATCTTCTTAAGCCCGTACAATAAGTCAAAGAATTGCCGCCTAATTTCGCGTGGCATTTAAAGTTTCTGGCGTTTTTCACAAATAGAAAATCGATGTTAGTCGCCAGCTACACCATTGTGGGTTTTGTGTTGTGAAAGGGTACCTCCCGCGCTGAGGGTCCAACATTTCGACTTTCAGGTCAAAGGGGCGGTCTGTTTGTCGGTTTGTTACAAGGTGAGCCTTGTGTTGGTGATAGTTTTGCTTACCTGGAGAAGAACATTTGGGTTATCTTTCATCTGTATTCTAGCTATTGTTTAGGCCTTAATGTGACGTTGTTATCTTGTTATTTTCTTCGTTTTGTTATTTATTTGGGTTACGCATGTCGATCAGCAAGGCCGGTTGTTTATGAGATTGAATCGTTGAATGGGATTTTGTGAATTGCGAATGTGTTTCATATAACACTTTTATATATTTTAGATATTGATTCATTTTGATTCAATTGAATTTGATATAAAAAAACAGTTGTTCTTGTTCTTAAAACTAGGAGCTTTTATTTATTTTATAATTATGAGTATATAAACTACATCTATATTAATAAATATTGTATATAATATATATATATATATATATATATATATATATATATATATATATATATATATATACATATACGGGTTGCTATAAAGTATGGAACCAAGTAAATATCTTTCGAAGGAAAAGGAGAATATTTATGAAAGTCCAATGGATCAAAATGCATCTGATGTATGATTTTTTGTTGATAACATACTTCCGGTTGTACCGGAAATAGACCCTAAGTTGCTTATTTTAAATAGGATACCCTATATATTATTACATTTTTGGATTTTACTTAAGATTCTAAGCAGATTCTATGCATCATATCCTATACCTAAGTCTAAGCGTTTTTGACATATTCAGGTTTTTATTTCAAAAACGACGATTGTAAGCCCTAATATAATTATCAATTGTTCCTATAAGGAAGCCTTTTTTACTTACTTTGGGTTAAATTCCTTGTTGAAAAGGAC
The DNA here is from genome assembly GCA_030704885.1 of Cynegetis impunctata. Classification (NCBI taxonomy): domain Eukaryota; kingdom Metazoa; phylum Arthropoda; class Insecta; order Coleoptera; family Coccinellidae; genus Cynegetis; species Cynegetis impunctata. The sequence continues at coordinate 1,070,144 of JARQZK010002891.1, forward strand.
CTACTTTAATAGATTTTTATAATATTTGGATAACTAGTCGTACAGGGTGTGCCAAAAATAAGATCTAAAATGAGATTGAGAAAACTGACAAAAATTAATTCAACTTCTCTTGAGATTTTTACATTACCGTAAAAAAACGTTCAGATAAACAGATTGATGTTGTGTGTATGCATATGTAGTAAGTAATAAACGAGTACGATCTCAAATACGATCGTGGCTATCCTAGATCTAATTGTTTAACGATTGAATGCAAAATCGCCATATAAAAATATTAAATTGGCAATATTTCGAAAACTTCAAATTTTAGGTGAAGATAACCTCATACAAAGTTACCTTCTTTTTAAATGCTTAATACTACAGAATAAAGAAAATGGGGGGTTTCCATTTGAAAAAATTGATTTTTGTCAGTTTTCTCAATATCATTTTAGATCTTATTTTTTGCACACCCTGTATAACTAGTTATCCAAATATTATTCAAAATCTATCAAAATGGGTCCTTTTCAACAAGGAATCTAACCCAAAGTAAGTAAAAAAGGCTTCCTTATAGGAACAATTGATAATTATGTTAGGGCTTACAATCGTCGTTTTTGACATAAAAACCTGAATATGTCAAAAACGCTTAGACTTAGGTATAGGATATGATGCATAAAATCTGCTTAGAATCTTAAGTAAAATCGAAAAATGTAATAATATATAGGGTATCTCATTTAAAATAAGCGACTTAGGGTCTATTTCCGGTACAACCGGAAGTATATTATCAACAAAAAATCATACATCAGATGCATTTTGCGCCATGGGACTCACCTGCAAAATTTCATAAATATTCTCCTTTTCGTTCGAAAGATAGAAGACTTGGTTCCATACTTTATCGCAACCCTGTATATATATATATATATATATATATATATATATATATATATATATATATATATATATATATATATATATATATATATATATATAAATATAAATATATATATATTACATAAATCACAACGGAGATTCAATATTTGAGAAACATGACTTCAATTCGGATTACGAATTCTACATCTCCAAATAAAAGGTTCAAAATTAAATCTTATGGAAACTTTAGAAATTAAGGCATACAAATTCCCAGAACAACCAATTGGATGTGAACAGCTCCCTCCTTCTTAACCATTTTAATGAATGAAGGTAAGTTTGAATGAATGTAAGTTGAATCCCAGAATGGATTATTTCCCAAAGTCATAATTGTACGTTGGAAACCTTGTATTAGATATTTTAGTTTTAGTTTGAAATTCTCACTTGAAGAAGCTGTAGTGTCAGCGAAACACGTTGTGCAACTATTGTTGTTTTATTATATGTGAAAATCATCAAACTCAGAGTTTCTCAAACATGTTATTAACTGATTTTCATCGAGTAACGAACTCATCAATTTAAATGTATATATATATTATATATATATATATATATATATATATATATATATATATATATATATATATATATATATATATATATATATATATATATATATATATATTTATATATATATATATATATATATATATATATATATATATATATATATTATAAACCAGCTGTATAATTATAAAGCACGAAAATTTTTTGAAACAAAATGACGATTGAGTATTACTACCTTGCAACGTGTTCCACAAAATTCGTTCTCACGGAAACTGCACGGCTTTTTATCATAATTCAAAAAGCAAATTTTCATATCGATCGGTTGAGTAGTTTGGAATTTACCAACAAGAGACTAGTTGAACTTTAATGATATAATAATTTTGTGCGCCAAATTTGACGATAATTTGTCAAAAGGGATTGATTTAGAGTTCTCCTATATAAATATATATATATATATATATATATATATATATATACATATATTATATATATATATATATATATATATATATATATATATATATATATATATATATATATATATATATATATATATATATATATATATATATATATATATATATATATATATATATATATATATATATATATAAATAAAATTATTTTCTGGATATCGGTGAATATAATTGTAAATGTGATTAGTATATAATAAATAGTATATTATGAAACGAGTACGAAATGTGGCATATTCTGCACGAGAATGAAAGTTTGCGAAACGTGCCTTAGTCGAGTGTTGCAAATCATTCAAGTGCAAAATAGCTATTTCGGGCGAATTTCAATGCTTCATATCCCATTTAAACTAGGGAATGAATAATTACATAATTGTGTTTATTATACACCAATATTGCTAAGTTACTTTTGTTACTAAGTACTGCATCTGGAGCTTCTCTTATAAACCTGTTGTAAAAATCTTTCGATTTTTTTATGTATAACAAGCTGCATGCCGCTTGAGGAATGCTCTTAATTTCAAGATTCATTGATATTCACATTTTTATTAATGCTAAGAGTCGCTTTTAGCACCGAATATTGAGTCCACAGAGTAGAATTTTTCATTTTCTTTGCCAATTCGGCAAAATAATAGAACGTTAGCCCGTTGATGAAGCTGTTTTGAAGTTTGTGGTAACAAATCTATAAAGTTGTTACACTAGCAGCTTCTATTATGTTTAGAGGTGTTAACTCCTCATAACTTCCACTTTCCATCATATTAAAATTATTTAAAATTAATATACTTAATTGCGTGATATCTGTCTATATAATTATATTGACTATGATATTTCAATTTGTTATCACAACGATCGCATTATAGACATCTTCAAGGAAACGAACACCAAATGGTTTATAGTACACGCGTTGCTATGCACAGTTGCTAAGAAAACCATACAATATGAAATGTTGCCTAAAATGTGTATAATTTAAAATCCAATAGTGAAATCTAAATGATGATTTAGCATTACAGTCGTAGAAAATTTTGTTTTCTTGGTAGTTTCTAGAAACTAGCTGTATTCAAGTCATGATACAGTTTCGATGAATGAACATCATATATATATATTTATATATATATATATATATATATATATATATATATATATATATATATATATATATATATATATATATATATATATACAGGATAGGGAGAAAGTCTGGCAACAAGGTATTTTCTTTGAAATGATTGAACGTATAATTATCAAATTTTAGGGTTATGCACATGATTGTATTTTTCATTTTTCAGAGGTCCTGTCAAACTCGAGTGACGTCAGCACTCAGTGTACCGCCGCCAGTGTGAATTTTTTTAAATAGCACCGTAAGTCAAGTGATACATCACAGAAAAGCTGATTTTGTCCTCTTTACAAAATTACAGAATATGTGCCACAATACTAAAAAATAAGAGAAACAATTTTTCAAGACATACAATATGTAATTTTTTAATTCATACTAACTTACAAAAATATTAATAGTTTCCTTATAACAGGAGCTCAAAATGTTGGCCACCTGTGTCTTAGCAATAATACAATCTGTATTTGAAGCTTCGAAGAGAATGGTTTAACATTTATGGAGAAATTGTTTATATCTCAAGAGATTTTAGAGTTTTTGAATCAGTTATGTCTGATATAAAGTGGAGTCAAGTCGGGAAATCTTGGCGGCCACTTAATTACACCTCTTCAAAGAATTCATCTGCGAGGGAAATTTGATGATTATACGTTGAATCGTCTTAAGAAAATACCTTGTTGCCAGACTTTCTCGCTACCCTGTATATATATATATATATATATATATATATATATATTTATATATATATGTATATATATTTATATATACATAAATATATTTATCTATATTATTATATATATTTATATATATATATATATATATATATATATTTATATATATATATATATATATATATATATATACATATATATATATATATATATATATTGATAGATGATGAAGAAAATGAAAAGAGTTGGAAAGCTGAATTCCTGGATCTAAGTCACAGTTCCAAGATTTACAATTTTAAGATCTACGTCGCAATTCTGAAATTAAGAATTTCAAGATCTGAGCCGAAAGTTAGATATCTAAGTCGAAATTTCCTAATCTGTACAGCTGTGTGCAATGGAAACTTGTAGAATATAATGCCCATGTGTACCTCTGCAACGGGCACTCAAATTAGAGCCTATTAAATGGGTGGGGCCCCCAGCTATCGCCTTGAATTACTGACGCACAAAAGTTTTCGGGTTCTCAACAAAATTTATCTCTTCCGTCGGATGCCATCTTGGATTTCATAATTTCTCTTGGTCCCTTTCTGTTTTCTACCTGCAGACAGAACTATAGACTGTATAATGAACTTATTATATCATAATGGTGGCTATTATAAGATCATTTTGCGTTTTGATGAAGAAGTTATTCCACTGATCCCTATCCGTATATATCTATGTTAATTACATGGGAATCTATGTTGAATTTCGAGCGAATGGTTTTTTTGTAGTTCAGTCATGGTACCATAACGAATTGAATGTTTTGGATGGCATATGTATTGAATATATTTCTAAGATGAACCAGAAAATTCTTAAACCCTATTATTATCTATTCTTATCTGATTTCCTTAAAAATTATGAATTTTTTATCATTTAAAATGAGGAAGCCAAATCAGTCTGATCAAAAGAATGACCTATTTTACATTTCGGTACTGAGTATTTGTATCAGAGGACAGTACTGAAAGTCATATTTGTAGACAATATGAATTAATATCACCAAATTTTAAAATTATTAAATACTATTGGCGAACGTAGATAAGCGATAAGCCCCCTACCGGTGTCCAATATTACTAACGTATGGGTCATAGATTGCTTTGTTTACATCTGTTTTCGTGTATTTTATGTGAGAAGTTGTTGAGTTTTAATTGTGTTTAATTTTGTTTGGGATCATTTACAAACGTTCAGAAGAGATGAATCACTATTGTTGTGTATCCTATTGTTCGTCTTGGGCAAAAAAAACGGAATATAGCTTACATACCTTTCCGAAAGCTGGACAATTCAAAGTTGTACTCCAAACAAAGTTGGGAAAAAAGAAAATGATGGACAGAAGAAAGGTGTGGATTCATAACTTGAAGATTGAAAAAAAGTGTCTGAACATAAGAGAGTTGTTTTTTATAGTTTACTGAGAATAATTATTTTCCCTGCAGTAAGTTTGTGGATTTTTCCATATAGAATTATATCAACTGATGATGTGCAATTTTCAGCTAACCAAAAACGAAGGTTTTTGCAATCTAATGCTATTCCAACGAAAAATCTTTCACTTTAATCGGGATTTGAACCTGGGCAATCATCCAGAGATTCTCGATAATTGTATTTTCTTTCAGGTAACAACCAGAGATACTATTAAAATAATAAAAATAAATAATGTTTATTTGGACAGCCGAAATAACAGTTTATAACATCAAGAATATGAAATCAAACTTGACTCTATAGCTAGGTATAACTAAAATATTCAATTATATAACCAGGAAAACAGAGATTCTTTAAAAAAAACAAGACTCTCAGAAGTCCACTGTACTTTCAGGAGAGCTGTCATACATCAGGAAAATTCAAAAAATATAATAACTCATTACGTTCAAACCATTCAAGCAGAGTATTCATGTTAATTCTTCTTTTATTTCATGTTTCTTTCAGTTTTGCTGGTAAGTACTTAGTTTTGTCCATTATACTCAAAACCTCTTCAGTTGGTACTACGATTTTCCAAGCTGAATATTCTGAAGTTGTGTTGAATTTCGGTGTAATTATGGTCAAGAATTTGGAGTTTACTTCTGAAAGATAAGAACATGAGGAATTTATGCTGTACACTCTCTAGTCTGTTCACAGAACATCTCTAATGTGGATTCCATATGAATCTTGCAAAATTAAACCTACTGAATACGAATGAATTATAAAGATTTAATTTTTTTGAACAACCTTCCATGTCTGAGAGTAAACCCGAGCATTTTATTTGGTGACTCAATAACATCGTTTATATGCACGTCAAATGTTAGCTTCGAGTCTAAAATGCCCCTACATCTCTTATGGCATCTACCTGCTGTGTAATCACTTGATTAAAAGTGTAATTGAATTCAACAGTGTTAACATTCTTAGTGAAGAATACTTTAAAAGCACTTATCAAAATTTTGACGACAGTATCTATAAAGTCTTTCCAAATCCTCTTGAAGTTTCATGCAGAATTCAAAACTCCGTATCTTCAAAAATACTATGAGATCATCAGCGTATACTAAGAACTAAGCGTAACGGCAGCAGCAAGAAATATTGTTCAAATAAATTATAAAGAGAAGTGGCCCCAGATGATATTCCTGAGGAACACCTGATCCGTTCGCAAAAATACTTCAAATTTGTCTATTCACACACACAAATTGGGATCTATTCAAAATATAGGACTGTATCCACCTCAGCAAGCTTCCGCCTAAGCCAACTTCCGCAAGTCGTCGTAGTAGAACACCATGATTCATTTTGTCAAAGGCCTTTTTAAAATCTGTATAAACACCATCTTCCTGAGAATGACTTTCAAAGTCATCATGCAGATTTTCTAGGAAATTCAGTAATTTGGTTTCCAGATTACGACTTTTGATGAACCAATGTTGATTTTCAATTATGATGTGTTATACATGATTAGTAACCAAATCATATACGAATGACTTAAATAGTTTAGGTAGTGTTGAGAGTATAGATATTGGACGATAGTTCTGGATAATTCTTTATCCTTATAATAATCCTTATAATCATGCAAATAAGTTCAATTTTATTTCAAGTAAAGGTTGAATTTACAATTCTGATTTTTTGATTATTGAGTTCCATTTGCATTATTGAAATCTATATTTTCACTGACCATTTGAACATCTATACCATTGAATGAGGATGCCGTTGATGATTTACTCCACTGATATTGAATGACTGCGTTGACGCCTATAACGACTCCAGCAATGAGCTTTGAAACTTTCATTTTGTGCATTGTAGACAACTCAATGTAACCGGAAGCAACTGCGGAGGGTTTCCAACATACTTGACGTTTGAGCTCATCAACAGTCATCCCATCATAAACCATAATTGTTACAGACATTCTGAAGATTTAATCGATTAATCGTATTTATCTGCGTCTGATATATTAAGAAAACAAGAGAAGGGTATTAGCAACAACAACTTGTTTCAAGAATTTTGAGTTGGTGTATTCAAAGAACACCCTCTATGTATTGACTGACATGTTAAATATTTGAACATATTTAATATCATTATCGTCTACAACTGAAAATTTTCTACCTTTCTCAGTTACAGATGGGCGGATTCAAATAATCAAGATAATTACTTGTCTAATGATGTCAGTCACGTCCAAATTGCACATTTTGCACCTCCAGCAGGGCCCAAAATTAACACAACTTTCAAAAATTCGAAAAGTTTTTTCTTAAGCATTAATGAAAATCTTACGTTGATCTTCTTCTGTGAAAACTTAAGAGTTTCAGGTTCATATCCTTCGTTTTATCCTTTCATGAATGCTTACAATTTGTTTTAAGATGCTAAATATATTCCATTTTTTATTTTCAGTATTCCTTATAGTTTCGATCGGAGACACCAAAGTGTGGAAGATTTATATTTTTGGGGCATTTCCATCATATATGCTGGCATCACTGATTCATAAATAATTTAAGTCTGTTTCTTCTCGATCCATAGCATCAACTTTACATATTCTGTATAATACGCATATCTGGGTTTTTCTGGTATCAAATTTGATTCTCCATCCTCGTCTAACTGTAAAATTGTGGATGAAAGGTATTCTTGATTAGCAACTATTTTAAAATAATCAATAATATGAACTGTCAACTAAGCTTGTAAACAACAATTGCTTTATCCATGTTAAGAAGACGTGGCATCAGATTCATTACATACCTTTTTAAATGTATTAAAATATAAGGAATATTATCATGATCTCTGACGAGAGGTGTCATGGGACAAAGTTTGTTTCAAAACGTTAATGATAAAGGGTATTTTAATTTTTAACTCACTAGGGACCTTCAGTTTAACGCCAGTTCCAAAGGGCCTATGGGCTTGTAAGCAATATATATTACCTAACTATTTAAATTGTTTGAACCACTGAAACTCATAGACGAGCACAAATATCCATACCTAACCCAGGATTCGAACCTAGCACGCCTGCTTCACAGATGGATACTCTACCTCTGCTCCACAAGGCGTGTGTAAATAACTATTTATGTAACAAGTTGCGAAATTAATGTGTTTTAAGCACGGGACAAGCCGAGTTGGACACTACGTCTAGTGCTTAAAACACTCTTTTTGCAACGAATTTCATACAAGATTTTTTGTGAAAGCGGAGAATTCGATTTTCTCATGCGTTTATTTGTGTTTTGAACATATTTAAAAGTGAGCTGGTAATCTGTTTTTAAGGCAGTGTTTATGCATTGTTAAATGTTTAGGTTCTGTCACTATGAAACGCCGCGATATTTCCTAAGTTTAGTAAAAAAATCGTCAAAAAATGAGTGATAATGACGAGTCTTTGGATATTGAACAAGCTGCTGAAACTGCGCTATCCATGTTGGTGCCCGAAAAATTGAAAACATTATACGAGACCACCTACAACAACTTTGGGTTAAAGAAAAACATGTATATATATATATATACATAGATATAGCTAGCCTATTTCCTGAAGTTATCCACTACCTCAAGGCCATCAACTCTGTGGAGTAAATATTCGATGATCCGCACCATGATTTACCTAAACCAAAACGGAGATATAAGCAAATTCACAAACCTAATTGCATTTTTAAAAAGAAAAACTGTCGGATATAAGCCGAAGAAATCGAAAATATTTACAAAGCTGGAAATAAAACTCTTTATGAAAGAATCCGATAACAAAGAGTTTCTGCTAGTCAAAGTTGTTTTAACTTTCAGGCACTAGTACCTGAAACTGTCACTGTTAGGTTCTACTGTCTAAAAGAATGTCATTTCGAAACTCTAAAAATATCGAAAACTGTCCGTTTTGAAACACTTTCACAAAAAGTTATTTTCATTTTCATATTGAAAAACCAAAGTATTGGCTAAATTGCCATCTATATAACTCAAATATAAAGCCTCTTTTTAGCACTTGCATTTGCGTTTGCAAAAACGGTTGCTTTATATTCTTGTTGTATAAATGACTATTTTAGACTCTACTCGTCCCCAAAAACAGTATTTTTCGGAAGTCTTACGTAAACTACCCAAATGAATATATACCAGTTGAAAATGATTGTTCGGGACTGATCCACAATCTCTTGTTCAGATATTTTCAACCAATCACCAACATCATGTAGGATCCAACTATAACCCCATCATTATAGTATCCAACTGATACAAATAATAGTACTTTTTCACATCCACGAATAACTCGTCGCTTATTATTTTTTTCCAAATCAACATCTAATTTCAATCACGTTCAAACAATCGAAAACAGCTGGATCTTTCACCATGGACCAATAAAGACGAGGAAATACGAACAGAATTTTTTTTCGAAACGTGAACATCCTACGCCACTCACGTTTTACTACGAGCCTATTAGGTTATCTTTCTCAGTAAGGTGAATGCGGTAATTTATGGGTTCAAGGCTCAATTTTCTCCTCGAGGTATATTCATCTGGGTTCATCAGACGTAACCGTAGCAATTATTTTAGATGATTGTTGATTATGGACCCAATAGAGGCAGTTTTATGAGAAATAGACACGTCTAACGTGGAGATAAAACACGTCAGTTTTGAAAACGACGTAAATCTGATGAATGTCTGCCCCGAAAAGAAGACGAATTTGATTGGTGTAATTACATTTGTTTTTATGTTAGTTTCGATCTATAAACTAGCTGTATTCAAATCATGATACTGTTAAATTGAATGAAGATTGTAGGTTTTAAATTGGCTATATGGAGGTTGCATAGCAGGGTGAAGTTGAATGGACCCAAATATGGATATGCCTGTATATCGCGATCTACTACTTTATGTACTATTCGGAATTAGTTCCATTTTCTGAAGCAAGTCGCATGTCAAACTCTGCATTATTAGCAGGTTTTCACTTTGAAAACCTGATCATTAAAATGGGTGCGTTTAGCAAAGTTGGACGCAATTTTGAAGCATTAGGGTTGAAAGTTTGTAAATAGATAGTTTTGTATGATATCTTGGATGGGATTGGTTTTGGTTCGAATTGGTTGAGGGGTTGACACCCCTAGGGGGGAAATATATTTTTTTACACGACAAAGGGCGCAATTTTGAATCAATAGGGTTGAAAGTTTGTGAATATGTAGTTTCGTATGATATCTTGGATAAGATTGATTTTAGATCAAATTGGTTGAGGAGTTGACCCCTTAGGGGGGTAGTAAATCTTGTTTCCACGTCAGAAGGCGCAATTTTGTAGCAATAGGGTTGAAAGTTCGTATCTAGGTAGTTTCGTATGATATCTTGGATAGGATTGGTTTTGGTTCGAATTGGTTGGGGGTTTAATCTCCTGGGAGAAGAAATAAATCTCATTTACACGATAAAGGTCGCAATTTTGAAGCAATAGGATTGAAAGTTTGTAAGTAAGTAGTTTCGTATGATATCGTGGATGCGATTGGTTTTGGGAGGAATTGGTTGGGGGTTAACTCCACGGGGAGGAAGTAAGTATTGTTTACATATTAGAGGAAATTTTTGTTGGATTTGGAACAAAAATCATGAATGAATAAATAGATTTTTCAAACTGGATACGTCATGAAAACCTGCTTTTCTAATGCAGCTCGCTGCGATGGAGTTTTTTTTCCTTAGTTTTGTTGGAACTAATTGTATTTACTTTCAGGGTTATAGATGAAAACGTATCAAGGCGGTAGATGGGATTCGAATTTTCAGAGTTTACTCCTTAAGAAACAATTTCCATATTTATCCAACGGTATGAACATTTTTTGAGGAGTAAAATCTAGCGTTAACTAAAAGTGAAATGTTACGTTTCTTTGCGCAATCTTTCACTCAGAAATGATAAGTATACCGCCGCATATATTAGGGTATACCGGCCATAGTTGATGCATGTATAGGTATTTATATCCAGTGATACTCATATTTGTGCACAATAAATAAAATTATTAAGTGATTGAAGTTGATAAAATATTAAAAGATATTAAAAAAAACAGATTTTAATGGCAATGAATAACGAAGTAGAAGAATCTGAAATACACGTGGATGTGGTTTAGTTTATTATTGTTATTATTATTATTAATTGAATTCAAGAACAGCAGTCTGTTATTTAATGTATGTTTGTTTGATTTATTGTATATACCTATGTTTTATATTTTATATAATGTTATTAAATTTATTGTTGGAGTTTACGCCAGATACCTATATTAGGGTATGCCGGCAATTAGTTCATGCATGTATAGGTACCTATATATGACACAACACATACAACAGCAACCTTACCGTCAATTTGTGTTTTGATTTTAGAGTATAGTTCATTTATTTATATGTAGTGATATACTTATATTTGTGCACAATAAACTTAATTATTAAGTAATTTGAAGTTAATAAAATATTGAAAAATTCAAAAAAAGCTGACACAATTTTGTTAACTTTAGAAATTTCTTAAATGTGAGTCAGAATTCTGCGATTCAAGACTGATTTCCAAGATCTAAGTCATAACTTAGAGATCTAAGTCGGAAATTTGGAAACTGAGTCGCATCTCTAAGATCTCCAAAATTCCGAAATGTGAGTCGAAATTCTGAAATATTGGTCGGAATTACAAAATTCAAGTAAGTTTCGAGATGTGAGTCGAAATCTAAATCGAAATTCTTAGAATTAAGTAGAATTTTCGAGAACTATTTGAGAATTATATACTGAAACTATTATGTTTCAATCCTTTCCTTGCTTCATCAAACGTTACCTTGACTGATCAAAATCGACTCCGGAATAGAAAAAATATAGAGCATCAATTTTATTGGCCAATCAAATATAAGAAAGAGTGTTTTCGATTTGAAGAAAATTGGTTGATATAATTGAATTTGTCTTAATGTTATTGATTAGGAAGTCTTGGCTATTTCGCTTCATGAATCTCAACCTTAGTAATTTCAACACCTGAATCTTTATTCCCGAATGGGAAAAAATATTGAACTCCAATTTTATTGACCAATCAAGTATGAAAAAGAATGTTCTACACATTGAAGAAAAGTAACTGATATGACTGAATTAGTTCTAATGCTATTGATTAGAAAGATTTGGCTTCATCTTTAGAATAATACGATTTTAATAATCTTTCATCAATTTTTTTCCTGATTTTTTTCATTCGACTCCGTTGAAGTAAAATGAACCAGATTATATATAATTCATATAAGAAGCAAATTGACCACATATTTTTAAGTTAATATATTGATGAATAAATTATAGAAATCATTCAGTTTTTTTAGAGTCTCTACTCTCAAATTTTAATAAATAACAAACGAAAACACTGGACGTTTGTCGCCTTTATATACTAAAAGACAAAAACAGATCAACAGCATTGTAACTGTTTCAAAATTTAATGGAGAATATCTTAGCAATGATCCTTAATCAATAATGTTATTTCTATTTATTGTTCATTTCTTATTTGTCTCTCGTTTTAGTATAATCTATATTACTTGTTTCATTTATGACAAATATCTTATTCAAATTAGATATTACTAATAGGATCAAACTAATTGAATACCTACCTTCCTATAGTAATTGTTCTAATTTGCAATATAAACAAGAATTGGAAAACTCCTAATTTATTTCTATAAATAACTAGGTAATATCAAGAAACGCGCTTTATTGAAAATTATAAATCTACTTGATTAAAAGACTTGGCTTGGTTTCACTTTAATTGTTAAATTCACTCGACATATATGTTTCGGAATATTAACCTATATCAAGATAACTGATTTGAAAATGAAACAATCTATTTGGGTATTATTTATGATGTTGCATTTTAAAATCAATTAAACTCTTGATAATAGTTCGAAACCTATATGTAGATTAAATATACCAATCTTCATGGAATCAAGCCATGTGTTTTATTCTAGTTGATCTATAAATTTGAACAATATTCCAACAAGTCTTAAGCAAGTAATCAATTGACATTATTGAAAGTTCTTTATCAATTTAATGTTCCGAACGTTTTGTCGAGAAAATAGTTTACCCTATATGCCCGGGGAGCCCGACTTGATCTCCAAATCACACGACAGCAACTAGGCCACTGTTGCCAAATTTTTATGAATTTTACAAAGAAGTTTAAATAAGTTAAGTTGTATTATTGATTCTCATAATTTAAATAAAATAAAGAAATATAAATGGGCTTACAAAGTTTCAAGTAAGCTCTATAAAAAATGGTTAATAGTGGTCCACATAAAAACAGAATAAATTTTTTCCACCTTACGTCCTATACGATATTTTCTTTCTCATGAAAGAATTCTTTTTGTTTGTTTATGTTTTTATAATTTCCAGACATCACCTTATTATTATATTGATTTATAGTATCTACTAACAATCAAGTTAATTACCATTTTTTTCCATCTATTTTATAGGTTCTCATAATAACTACATAATGAAAACACAGTTTTTCCACCAGACACTGTATGATATTCTCCTTTTCATAACCTCAAGAACCTAAATATTTGAACATTTTAACAGCTTAGGAATGTCATGGAAGTCCGGCATCACTGAATGCGTATTTCGTTTCGTTAGTAAGAAAGTGTCTACATTCTACTTTGATGCATTCCTGTCGCGATGCGATCTAGACCCGTACACGGAAACTGTTTTTTCTTACTCACAGACTTCCAGGAAGTGCAGTAGGCAATTTTGGCTACTATTCAACTTTCTGAACTTGTTACATAAATTACTATTGAGTAACAAACTTTTATATTTTCCCTAAATGCAGAAAATTTTTCTTCAAAGGTAGGGGAGAGGGTGGCAGTTTAGAACATAGGCAGTTTTGAATTATTGGATTTATGAACGCATCTTTTATCTTTTCTAACCCCTAAAACCTGTTTAATAATGGTAACACTGAACTACACATCTGTCAGTTTCCGACTAACGTCAATGTCAGATGTAATTTGAAAAAACGTTCACTGGTTACTTTACGGACACCAAAATAACCATTCTTTTTAAATTGTAAGCAATTTACTGACAAAGAAGTATTATTTTCGAGTTCCGGTTATTTTATAGTGTTACATATATTATAGCCAATGTATTACCAATATAAAGTCATTAATCACAAGTTAGTTTTTCGTCTGGAAATATTTGTTTCTGAAGGATGGTATTGAGGCAGATTTGAAGAAAATCACTAGGGCACTCTTGAATAAAAAGTTCAAATGTGCCCCCAGCTACATAAACAAATGTTATGTTAATTTTTTTTTAAATTATAGGTTAATATAAGCAAATAACTCCATTTTATATTGGTTTTACAGTCATATACACATCAAAACAAGGCTGAAATATGTTTTTAGTTTCTTTCATGAAAAAGAAGTTCGGTTTTAAATTTTTGTTCCCTGACGAGGAAGATCAATCCTTCATATCTATCACGGATATTATACAAAATCTTCCAAAGCCATGTCCTACAGCTGGAACGTCACGTACAGCTGCTTTATTAAATTTCAAATTTCACTTTAGTAAATTCAAGCTAGGTTAATTACTAACTACCACAGTATTGAAGTTGCTTCTTTTAAATATTTATTTTATGTTTTCCATTGAGACTATTTGGATTGTTTATTTCATGTTTGTTACCTTTACAGTGCCTTCCTAAGAGTGTTATATTTTTAAGACATTATCAGGGTTATTACTCTTTAATATTGTTTTGCAATATTTAATTTGATCTCAGATATAATAATAAGTTTGTTACCCTTGTTCAAAACTGCCCCAGACTGTTTAAGAGTTTTAGAAGTTAATTCAATTAATAGTTAGTGTACTGAATAAATGGCATTGCACAATGATAATATAAGATGTGAATAACTTAAATATAATGTTGATTATATTCTACATCATATGGTTATCATGTTATCCTAGTTTTTCAAAACTGCCCCTAGGAGTTTCAAATGTGCCCCTCGGGTGAGGCAGATTTAAACAAAATAAGGTTTTTTTTAATTGAAATTGTGTTACCTTAATAAGTCAAAATAAATAAATATCAATTTTATTATGTACTATAAACCCCATATCTATTGATAAAACAGAATATATCTCGAAAATAATACCATATGAGAAAAATATTATTTTATTTCAAAAGTGTTCAAAGGTTCAATATATTTTTAAATTATTTTCCATCTCAATTCAGCAGTTATTAATTCTGCAAAGATAAGTAATAACTACATATTTCTTTGGGGATCGCTCTAATCGTTCATCTATGCATTTTATTAATCCCCAAATTTCTAACGCCTTCGCCATCAGGTGCGTCCCCATTAATTATAAGTTGTCCCTCCCGGAAAAACTGTGATCTAATCACCTGCAGGTAATGAATCGCCTTATTTCTATGTGATGAATTTAATCAAAATTTTTCAATTCAATTAGTATAATGGAGAGTATGACGAAACAGATCAGACTAGATAGTTAAAATAATTTTAAAGTCAGTGCAGTAAAAAATTGATGAAGACAGAAATTTTGAGTGAAATCTTTATCAATTACAATTGAATGTTTTACGAGGTTCATCCGAGAAGTTCCCAACCCTGCAGGTAAGATTTGGTTAAAATATCACCTGCAGGGTATAAATGGCTTTACAATTTGTTGAATTTAATTGAAAATTTTCAGTTGTACGAAATCATGAGAAATGAATGGCAAGGTGTGAAAGAATAGACAAGACTAGATAGTTAATATAATTTTAAAATCTTTACAGTAAAATATAATTCGAGAGTTATGAGTTCTGATAAACACAGAAATTTTGAGAGAAATCTATCAATGTCAATTCAATGTTCTACGAGGGTAATCCGAGAAGTGCTCAACAAGTGCATTGAAAATTTGTATGAAATATCTAAATTTTCAAAATACTATACTTTTAGCTCGGGAAGGTATCGATACAGATGGTTGTGTATGTCTATGAGATTCAAAGATTCTATTAAAAACTCATGGTTTGGTAATGTATATTGTTCACAAGCCCTTCGCCCGTTCGGAATCGGAGTTAAATTAAGGGTCCCAAGTGGTATAAAAAAGAGATATGGGTCCTGCTCTACTTAACACAAACCATTTGCTGATTAAGTTCATATTTTTAGGGTAATTTAGAATAAAATATTTACTTTAATATTTGACAACCAAAACTGTTAATTACAATTTCTTCATTTTTTTTGTCTTGAATAACTCTCAATCGTTTTTTCATTCAGTACGTAATATAAAGAAAAAAGAACTTAATTCAACATTATTTATCATATAAACCATTTTTTTAAAAGGGGATGATGGGACACAGGCGAGTATTTGCCTGTGTTCCATCATCTACCCTCATGGGTTCGTAATCTAGTACATTATCCAGCATATTATTTTACACGTAAAAATATGAGTTTAAATTGCAATTATTGGATAATCACAACATCCATATCTGATCCGGGATTCGAACCCAGTACCGTCTGTGCCCTAAACAGTTTTCCAACCATCTGGACCACAGACGGTTGATATAACCCATTTTTCATATTTACGGAGTTTCTGTATAATTCATAATATGCTATATGAATCTCATTCCTGGATTTAACCCCTCACACTTTGGTAGTTACATTTCTGGTACGCAACATTTATGCGGTCTTATATGACTTGATCTACTAAATTTGATCTGTGAGATTTGATGAATAGACATATTATATACACAATTACCAATTGAATTTGAATTCAAGAGGTTTATAAAAACTATATAAAATATAATTTTACAGTAAGGTAAGGTGGGGTAAGTGTGTAGCAATATTTGGAAAGTTCGTATATACACCATATTTTTAAACTACAGTTGCAGATCTCAAATTTTGGCGTAACATAGTTATGGGTATTGCCTACAAGTCCTCCTAATAAAACTTTGATATAGACACATTTTCGCATTTATTTCTATATTATATATATTTCTATGCCCATAGTACACACTTTTCCTGTGAAACGGGGAAAGTGTGTATGCAAGCCAAATGCAATGCACATATCAAGAACTGTAGAAGTCTGGGGCAAGTGTGTAAAACTGCGATATTTTATTTTCCGACTGGTGCAAAAAAAATTTGTATCTTACAAACTCTTCAAGTTACAAACTTTTTAACAAGAAATGGACATTAACTGAATAACTAAAAGTGAAGAAAAAACATGAATATATCCTAAAGGTAAAGTAAAATACTTGAATAAATCGAGTTATATTACCAATGAACTTTATCTGTAAAAGAAAGTCCAAATCGATGCAGACCCTTTTTACTAACAACTAGCTTTGGAAGAACCATAATAATATTTTGAGTTCCAATGAAAGCACATTCCTCAGGATCAGCCCAAATGAAAAAATTTGTAGCAGTTAATTTTACCTCTTCGTCTTCTTTTTTTTGTTGACAGTAACATGAATACTACCAATATCCAATCACTAACATTTACATCTGAATTTTCTTTGTTTAGTTCATCCATAAATGTGATCAATTCTTCCTGATCTCTAAATTCTTCGTCAATATCATCGTCACTCTGGTCTTCACAAACTTCTTCTTCATCTGATGATGTTTCTGATTCACCGACTACGTTAGAGACTTCACTTTTTTTCACTGTCTTCTTAATTGGTTTTTTTTGTAAATGTTTAATCACCTCTGGAGCAGTTATAATTTCAGCTCCACCCGCGATTTTTCTTCTAGGTTTCTTGTCTTCTTTTCTTCTGTGTTTGTAATTTCCAGAAGCAGCTCTTCAAATAGTGAACTTTTCTCATGTTCACTATTAGTACACACTTGTCCAGCTGAATTAATACACACTTCCACAGAGTAGAATTTTAGTTGGACAAGTGTGTACTAGTACCAAATAATAATAAACGCTTAATCTAAAATAAAAATAACGACTGTAGGTTAAAATTGAACTGTTTCTTACCATATTTGTAGTAAAAAAACTTCAAAAAACTCACTTGGAACTATGATGTCACACGATGAGTAAACGTCTACCAACTACATGCACTGTGTATGGTGAGAGGTTATGAAATATTAGCTTTTCCCGCCAATATAGCAATTATCTTAACTTCGGCTGTAGCTTACAATGGCCTATTATGAACCTTTAGATGAAGATTTATAGATGGCCACACCAGTATGTTATCGGAATAAGAATTATTTGGCGCTTACACACTTACCCCGAAAACACACTTACCCCACTTAACCTTACCTTTGAAACTCTGAAAAAATCATCAGATTTGGTTGAAAACTTTGATCAATTTTATCTGTGATGGTAAATATTTTCTGAACAATATTAGTAGGGGTGCCCCAGATAATTTTTGTTTCAAATTTTATTTCGAATATTGTTCGCCATAACCTTCAATTAAACTGAACATTACACAAAATCCTTGAAAATTAAGCACTATTTGATATTCAACAATGACTTAACATAAAAGGGATTTTTATGATGGATTCGAGTTAACCACCACAATCTGTAGTTCACGATAGAAAATAACTGGAAGAAAAACTGTGATCACGTTTATGTGGTTGATCTTGATTATACCTTTCTAATAAATTTGTAAAACGCGCAAATGAGGAAACAAAGCTCCAGGCAAATTATAACAACCATAATTCCCTGATCTTCCGTACTGATACTAATACATAACAAGGCAGTTCCAAGTGTGAACAATATCATTCATTTTTTATATTGATCCAGTTTTCCGTGGTTGATCTTGAGAATTCAAGGAAATATGAAATTTATAGAACTTTTCTTCAGTTGACTAGCCTTCTAAGGAGAGTATAATACGATCACGGAACTCTGAACAATTATAACGAAATAAATATTATTCATATTCCAAATCTTTTATGCACATCTATTAATTGAATTTTAAATACACGCAACGTTTATTGAATTTATTCAGAATTCAATATCTCACATATAAAGTAGTATTTTCCTCGAAAATAAAAGACTATTCCAATGTATCGAAAGTCAACAGTGATATACGAGGGTCCATTTCAGACCTTCTGGACCATGATTTTGAAATATCACCCTTTGTCGGTTTCAACTCTTTTTCTAAACCGCGCTACACTTCGCGCAGACTAATCCATTCGAATCGCATCTTGACCTGCTTCGCTAGCACTACACAAGCCACGTAGGCAACTAAGATTGACATGCAAGAATAAAATGACCATTCTCTTTGGATAATAGTCAAAAGTCTTCAAAAAAAGTATATGCTAATGCCACCCATCCACGGCGAAAAAGGACTTGTATGCACAGAAGCCGACAATGCGGAAGCATTCGCCAACCACCTGGAAAGTCAGTGTACGCTCAACTACACCGAAGCTGATCAAGACCACATCGGACGAATTGAATATGAAGTAAAGCGGAATCTGAGTGAAAAGGATGGAGATATAATCCAGCCGCAACCTTCGTTGAAGTCCATAGCTTTTAATAACCAAGACCAAGGTGAAAAAGGTTCCTGGACGAGAAGGCATCACAAACAAAGAACTGAAGCAACTACCCGTAAGAGCACTTGGCCAACTCACTTTCATAATTAATGTTATGTTACATCTGCGTCGTTTTCCAACAAAATGGAAATACTAAGACGTAACTTTGTTTCAGAAACCAGGCAAGTGAGCACCATTTCCGCAGAACTACAGTCCGATCAGTCTTCTCCCGTCCTTCGGCAAGATAGCAAAGGGAATCATCTTGCTGAGACTGGAAGATTTCGCTGGATACCTCAAACTCATTCCGGATGAACAATTCAGCTTCAAGCCCCGGCTTTCTTCGGTGCATTGAGTACTTCGCGTGGTAGAATTTTTCAGTGAAGGCTTCAACTTGAATATGTCGACGAGCGTGACTTTGTTTGACATCGTCAAGGCGTTTGACAGAGTTTGCACGACGGCCTTCTATTCAAGATGTTGGAGGCTAAACGAAGAATGGTTCGACTCGTCGCCTCGTTTCTCAAGAAAAGGCGATTGGCGTACGACTCGGATGCGTACGTTTTCCGGAACGACCGATGAAAGCAAGAGTACAGCAGGGATCTGTTCTCTATCCCATGTTGTTCAATCTTTTTACTCGAGATGTACCCAGGACAACGGGGACTACCGTTGCTCTCTACACCGATAATACCGCTATGATCGCAAGAGTATGGCAGCCTTATCTGGTGACATGGGGCTGCAGGAGGACTCAGACAACTTGAACTAGTGATTTGCGGACTGGTGCATCACCCTGAATCCGGAGAACAAGACTGCGTTTTCCTTTCCAGGCGTCGCCAGCAACCAGAAGACAAGATCCTGATGAAGGGCCAACCGTTTCTTTGGGTCACCAAGGCGAAGTACCTGGGAGTAATCCTCGACCGAAGGCTTACATGGAAGCCTCATGTAGACCACTGCACGGTCATAAAAATCCATAAGCCAACTTACGCATCTCCATTTTGTGGATGCGCAGCTCATTGTCATATCAACAAGCTTCAACTCGTGCAGAAAAAATCGCTGAGGAGGTACGTCCGAAACTTCCAGATCTACCAAGACTTGGAAATACCAATTTAATCAAGCAACGGCAGACAAAATGTATAAATCATACCGACTTGCCAACCAATCATCGTCATGGAACTTGGAGAATACGATGAAGACACACCATGGAAACACAAGAGATCCAGGATGATACTCCGTGAGTACCAGGACTATAATTAAGTTTTTTACATCCTGTCATTAGGACAGCTGTGTAGAGTCACACTCAAATGTATTATTCTTTATGTTCAGGAATGTAGAGTTTAAGTATGGTATTTAATAAATGATTATGACATGAAAAAACATATAATATCAGTACGCGATGCAATTTTTTGTTGGAACGAAGTTCCTTACGGCAGGTCTGGAGGAGATAGGGATTTCGCTGCGGGACCAAACTGAAAAATATGCAAGGCTAAAAGTGTGACGGAAATAGACTGACGAAAGTCACGCTTTTAGTTAACACAAGCGAATATTGTATACATTTCTCTTTCTTCCTCTTTCTTTCTGTTCTCTCATCCCTTCTCTTTCTGGTCCCACTCCGCTATGTCAATCACCAATGCTAAGTATATACTCATGAATTTATGTAGAATCAACTCGAAAACGTCAGATGTGAAACATCGAAATAATTATGTATAAGTTATATGTATAAAAGAACAGATTACGACAGGAATCAGATATGACATAATAAAAATGAAAAGATAAAGAAATTTGTTACATAAAATAATGACTACGTATTGAAGGTTTATATTCAATTAAATAGCGTGGCTATACGTTATCCTCTCTCTAAATTTTACATTGCGTTGACGACCGAGTGGTCTAAGTTCTGAACCCTGCTGGGTGCACATTGCACATTGATCAGAACCTAAATTGGAGGTCACAAATTGAACATGTGTCCACGGGCCTGGCAAGATATTGCTATGCTTTGAGAGGTCTGTCAAGAACTATTGGTATTGATGCGGCACTGACAGCGTACCATGCCTATGTGCAGTCCAGGCTCAGGTATGGAATTATCTTCTGGGCGAATTCGGTTGAAGCTGATAGAATTTTCATTCTTCAAAAAAGATGCTTGAGAAGTATTTTTGGATTGAGACCTGATGACTCATGTAAAGGCGTTTTTATTGCGAATAAAATACTATCTTTGTATAGTTTATACATATATGAATGTGTATTGTATATAATCAATAATTATAATGATTTTAAATCTTTTCTATTAAAACATGAATATAATACTAGGGGCAAGACCTATTTAAGTGCTGAAAAAGCAACTCTCACATATATACAGAAAAATGTTACTCATTTTATACTAACAATCTGGAATAAATTACCTCAAAATTTTAAAAGTAGGCATATTGTAAAACAAAAGAAATTGTTAAAAAGTTTTTTACTTAGAAAATGCTATTATAGTGTTAAAGAGTTCATGAATGATGGAGACTTAAATGAACTTCAAAATAGTTAATAGATAGTGTTAAGGTTTTTAGGGTAGGTTATAGGTCTCTTTTTTGTAACGTGATTCACATCTGTAAAGATATAATGAATCAAATAAAGTATATCTATCTATCTATTAATTATTTCAACTTGGATTAGTATAAGTTATCACTTCTGTCATGCGCCCCTACAAGCACATGTTTCGTTTTCGCAAATTGTGGTCCTTCTATATTGTTCCAAGGAACTTCGTTCCTACCTGGTGTCCCATGACGCCGTTTTCTTGTTCTTTGAATAATAGTAGTATGAATTATCTTCTTATTTTTTTTTGCCGTTTGCTACTAAATCCCAGATCTTCATTACGCGATGCAATTCGCAATTTTTTTTTCAATAAAATAAATTATTTCTTCAAATTTTATTTTTTATTTCGGTAGATATTAAAGCGTTGTTTTTCTAACCATAATTAATTCCATTCGAATCATAACTCGAAGCGATGTACTTCGTGCGAAAAATACGACCTTAAAGACGGAGTTCTGCTGCTCATACGTTTTTATTTTATTTATTGTCTCTCAAACGTCATCAACTTATATCTACATGTCTGTTCCTCGTTCCAACTAGGTGAATGATGACATGATTAACAAAACTAAATTTGAATTTACTACGTTTATTATCACAAAATATTTTGAAAAATATAACACTGCGATTGCAATTTCGGTCACTAGACCATCATCGGGCAGATTGAGTTAAGAACTGAATACAGAATAATTATAGATTTGCGCTTACGGGTGGGAAAGGATTATTGCAGGTACCTAAATAGACAAGAGGAACATAGAAGAGGAACAAGAAGGGCTAATCGAGTGAATTTCACAAATTGGTACAATACAATGATCTTAGAAAAGTCATTATTGTTTAAATACACTAAATATAGGAGAATATATCGAGTCAATCTGGTCGTTCAGCAAGATATCTTTTGCATTATTATTGAGTTTAAAAATTTCTAATGATTCTAAGTAAGTAAGTTTGGTTACTTTCGGTGATTTGTGCATGATTTGAAAATTATCTATTTGTGGAAATGGGTGGTGGTTTTCACGGCAATGATTTGAAAACGTTGAATCCGTTTTATTTTTCAAAAAAGATTGTTGGTGTTCTTTAAATCTTGTCTTGAACGATCGACCAGTCTGACCTATATATACTCCTTTACATACAGGACAAATCAACTTATAAACTCCTGAACTTGAACCTGAAATTTTGAAGTGATATCTTTGGCATTGAATAAAAATCCTGAGAGTTTTGTCTTAGGTTTGAAAGCAATTTTAATATTACATTTAGGTATGACATCAGCAACTTTTTCTGTTAGAGGACCAAAATATGTTAAAGATGTGAATTTTTCCGATTTTTCTACTTTTAATTGGGGATATATGCTGTTGTACGCTAGTTGATTACGTTTCTTGTTTATCATTTTATCTATATAATATAAACAAGAAACGTAATCAACTAGCGTACAACAGCATATATCCCCAATTAAAAGTAGAAAAATCGGAAAAATTCACATCTTTAACATATTTTGGTCCTCTAACAGAAAAAGTTGCTAATGTCATACCTAAATGTGATATTAAAATTGCTTTCAAACCTAAGACAAAACTCTCAGGAATTTTATTCAATGCCAAAGATATCACTTCAAAATTTGAAAGTTCAGGAGTTTATAAGTTGATTTGTCCTGTATGTAAAGGAGTATATATAGGTCAGACTGGTCGATCGTTCAAGACAAGATTCAAAGAACACCAACAATCTTTTTTGAAAAATAAAACGGATTCAACGTTTTCAAATCATTGCCGTGAAAACCACCACCCATTTCCACAAATAGATAATTTTCAAATCATGCACAAATTACCGAAAGGAACCAAACTTACTTACTTAGAATCATTAAAAATTTTTGAACTCAATCATAATGCAAAAGATATCTTGCTGAACGACCAGATTGACTTGATATATTCTCCTATATTTAGTGTATTTAAACAATAATGAGTTTTCTAAGAACATTGTATTGTACAAATTTGTGAAATTCACTCGATTAGCCCTTCTTGAAATATGTTCCTCTTGTCTATTTAGGTACCTGCAATAATCCTTTCCCACCCGTAAGCGCAAATCTATAATTATTCTGTATTCAGTTCTTAACTCAATCTGCCCGATGATGGTGTAGTGACCGAAATTGCAATCGCAGTGTTAATTCGTAATTTAGTTTTCTTAATCATGTTAAATTATCACGTAGTAACGACGGATTCCATCAACTATTTGAATGATGACACCTCTCACAGTGATTTTTTGACTCTCTAGATGGATTTTTGAAAACCGTGAGTTTCACGACTTCGAACAAAATCGTACCACCATTTACACCAAAAACTAATTTATGTCAATGCATCCAATGGCGTGTAACAATTTTCTGTACTAATGAGCAGCGGCAGATGTTTATACCGAAATGGAACGCCATCTTGGGCGCACCGCTTGTGTACCCCAGGGCAGTACAAATGTTTAATTAGCCGGTTCGACAGAAAGAAGATGAAAGCTAATTTGAAAATAATTTCGGTAAAGCCGACTTTCGGCTATACAAAGTATTAATGTAAATTAGTGAAATATTTTGAATTTCATTAGGCTCCTTCAAGAATAATTAGGTACCTATATATCCTGTAGGCGCACTTATCAGTATTTAGTATGTCCAAACATCTCAACTCCATATGGTCGTTAATAAATGCAATTTTTTTGGGAATCCATATTTCGTATGATGATTCAACATTTATTCCTATATCTTTATAAATATCTTTGTTATATTGGCTGTAGCGTATAATACAGTCCACAGTTATTATTATTTTTATATAATTTGTAACTTCGATAATGTTATTAATTTGAATAAGTGAAATCTCACTTTTTAAAGTTTTTCACTTGGTATGAAGGGTTGCTTTGATAGCTCAGTCTAGAAAACTTATTATTAGTCTTATTTTTACATGCATTTCCAAGGCAGTGAGGAAAGTGGGCGGAAAAATAGGTAGCGAGAGTATGACAGATGGCTCGACTGTTTACATGCTGCCTGTTGAATGTCGGTTTTCATAAAATTATTTCATACATTATTATAACACAATGTTAAGTTCTGAATTAATTCAAAGTACAAGAATATGAACAAAATGTAAAACGCTAGTGAGAATGAAATATCAACTAGAGATTCAGGAAACTATCCGGGAGATCTCTTCAAATTCTAATGATCTAAACGAGACAAGATTGGAACAATTTTCTCCTACTTACAATTTTCATCACATAACTTCTTTATACAATAATATAATTATGCAAACTTTGAATACATTTTGAAGTCCTCCATTGCTGGTAAATCGACTGGAGTGGAGCTGCATATGACTAAATAGTCACTGTTCTCAAAATTACCAAGACAGTGCTAGTAAGCTAAGTACTTAGTTACGCTGGCTAGTATTTGGAAGATCCAGGCTTCAAACCCAGGGGTTGACTGTTCTGCCATGAGTTTTTTTTCCGAGGTTTTCTCATGGCGTAAATTAAGTCACTGCTTGCAAAGTTACAACGCTGGGCCAGTATTTATCCCCTGAACCCTACCCACATTTCCTCTTTTCCATGAAAATCCTGTCTGACCCATCCTCAATGGACTTGTACATACAAGTGTATCATCTGATCTGGCTGAAGGAGTTCATTCTCAAAACTCAGATCCCGCATCATATACTTGAGGGAAAAATGAAATGCGCAATTTATAAGGTTGCCAAAGAAGTATTCAATGCAGGAGAGCGAGCAGCGCGACTAGCAGCAGTGGTTGCATGTAATTGAGGTATAATATATCTCCATGGGAGATGAATTGTAATTTTTCATAGAAATAATTCAAACCTTACAAATGTTATTTCATGCTTTAGCGAGAAGTTTATTGTTTTCCGAGAAAGTAGTATCATTAATATATTCCTTCTGGCTCCTAGAAGCTGCCAATCGTAATAGTAGGCACACTAATCTATAGTTCTTGACTAAACCTTTTCTTATGATGTGTTACACTTGGATGTTTGATCCTTCCCTTGGACAGGAAAGCCATACAAAGGGTAAATTTTTTCCTGTCTTGGACAAAATTCACCTGGATAATACCACTTCATCATGGAGCTTTTGGTATCTTTAACAGCGGCATAGCTTCTAAATGAATTGAATTGGCGCACTTGGCCAGTAGATCACTTGCATCAACCCTAGGGTTGAAACACCTTCTTTTATGGTCACATTCTAGGAAACTGCTGCGTTTTTCGTCAGGATACGTCCTAGAGACTTAGAATTTGGCCACATATGTTTGCATTTGTTGTCCCAGAATACCGCGTGTTTTACCCACCTAAAATGACGCCACCTTGGTCAAAAGAACCCTTGAAACTGTCCATTTTGGTCAAATTTCTCCCATATGTAAAAAAATCAAATGAGTGAGGGATATTGTGAGGGAAAGAAAGGGTATAAGAGGTGAATCACTTCGTCAAAAAAGTCGAGAGATGTGCAACTACACCATGAAGTGACCAAGCTAGTTAGTCGAGTACTTAGCGTACGCTGGCAAGTATTAATCCTCTGAACTCTACCCACACTTCCTGTGTTCCATAAATATCCCGTCTCACCTATCCTTAATGCACTTGTACATACAAGTGTTCCTTCTGATCTGGCTGAAGGAGTCGATACCAAACTCAAGCTGCCCGCCTCCCTGATACTTCAGGGAGGAATGAAACACGTGTGTTTCCTTTTTCCCTTTTTTCCATGAAGTTTGCAACCATGTCAAGAGGTGTGTTAATTAAGCCATAGCTTCATGGATGTCTTTGAATTCGTAATTGAGCGAGAACGATAAGAAATATCTGAATATAATCTGGAGATTTAAATATTCCTTTGAGTCGAAATTACAAAACTATACTATGGAATGATAAGAAACATCTGAATATAATCTAGAGATTTAAATATTCCTTTGAGTAGAAACTACAAAACTATACTATGGGAAGATCCCAACATCAGCGTCTGCTTTATGCGTCCATTTGTTTGATACCTTCAGTTCTCAAGAAACCTAATTTTTAATGCAAGTTCCGGACGGCCAATGGGCTTGAATCTATGTATTACCCAACATATACAGGGTCTCCTAATTGCCATGGGCCACTATTGCTCTCTCGGTAATTATAAGAACTACAAGGTTGGTCAAATTAGAAAAAATGTGTAATTTTTGGAGGACATTGAAATCTAGTTTCTTATTTGAAGAAAAAAAAACTATCTCGAGCTACGGGGGTTTTTCGAAAAAATTGCTCAAAACTATTTGATCGAGTATCACAAAAAGCATAATTTTTACAAAAAAAAATAGTAAAGGAAAACATTTATGCATTTTAGACAT